>CAAAJI010000073.1:196424-207705 GCA_900642245.1 Fragilaria radians | reverse complement strand
CAGGCAATATCTGTATCTAGTAGACGTAGATGTTGTCTGTGTATGTGGATGTTATCTACATACACATTCGGACCTTTGGACCCATGAGTTGTTATGCTTCATTAAAGTCATTCAACTGAACTAAGGGATGATGCGTGATTTCCCTGTTTCTTTGCCTGACGTAGTAAAATTAAAGACTTTCTTGACTTCCCATGACTTATCAACATCCTCTTTACAAGTGAATCGTGATTATATCGATTGAATGATAAGATGTGTATTGCTATGTCTCCCTCTGTTGTTGATCTCAAAGCCCTCATAGATTAGGCAATGTTCAAGCGTTCAATGATTTAAAGGTCAAGATAACTCTTGCATCTTCTGTAATGCATACAAATATCCAGCTTAAAATCGAATGTTTACTATCTCTCTTTTCGCAACTACGCTCCTTTGCTGTTGCTGCATGTCTATAGTAACTAGAATCTAAACTGCAGCCTCATGATCAAAATCCACAATACTGGCTTTTCTATGATAATGTACTGAAAATATTTCCAATCACTTGCCAAAAACATACCTCCATCCAGAAACTATTTGGATGGAAAAGAAAAGCTAGCAATTGTAACAGACTGTAGGGCTTAAAATAGAACTTGAACTGATGGTATTATATACATTTGATGTCAAGTCATGACCACGGTCCTCCCGTATATGTACAGACTCAAAGGCCATGGAACTTTTGTTTATACAAACTCATCCACAAAAAATAAAGCAAACATTAAACAAGGAAAAAGATCAACTGGTTGGTTACATTATGATAAATTTCTTGACATAAATGTTCTGCACTGTGCAGCTTTTTTCACTAAGTTTTTTCTGGCGAATAGTGTGAAGACTTAAAAGATCTCCAGTTCGTGCAAAAGACACCCCTTTTGACATTTCGTAAAGTGTTTTTTCAATTGCAACAACAAAAATTTCTTTTTCCAGTTTCTTAATTCAGACATTTTTGCAACCATCTACTTTCAGGTGTATAACTATTCTAATCCAGGGTCAAAGGCCATCCTGTTCTATTTTCCATCAGAATTATGCGACAAACACCAGTCTGGAATGCATTGCGAAGGGAATCGTGTGTAGCGCGGACATATTTCTTGAATTAAGACTCTGAATGAACTTAATCGAAACCTCAGTAAGATATTATCCTCCTGCTTCTAAGTATACTTTAGAATTCAAAGTCCATGTGCCTGCCTGTGTCCCTCAATCCTTCTTCGAAAATCTTAATGCTGTTCTAACCATCCCAAATGACTCTTTTCGGCAAAGTTAACGTTTTTCATCCCTTCAAATGAAAGACTCTTGAGGCTTCATAAAGATAAATTTAGTGTTTGCATCATCTTTACTGAAACACATTCGAGTATCTTGAAAAGCTTTCATCCAATACGATGTCTAATTTAGACTGGTTATCACTTTAAGGCAGTAAAATTTGCTGCTTCCTCACCTTTGCTAATTTGGTCGCAACGTTTCAGATCCGTTCGTTCAGATACTTCACTAACGCACGAGTGGGCCTTCGACTTAAATACTGTGGTAATGATTGATCCCATTATTGACTTCTATATCCGGAAACTATACAGCCATCAATCCAGAAATAGCTTTGGAATTTAGGATATTTGTCTCCAAGCCAAATTTATTTGGCACTTGACTTAGAGAAAGGCTGTTTTAACTCAATCTCTCTAAGCAAGATCTGAAAAATCTTACAGCGATATGTAGCCTTAATGATTGCGCCCTGAAAGCCGGTGATACTTAAATCTTTACTAGCGAAAGGTGAAATAAACAATGTACCAACATCTTATGCTCTATATTTACTTGCAATGCCAGTAGGATACCGGTACTCAAAGATATCGCATAGGCTACTTATCCTTCCACAGACTGATATGGATCTTGACCTATTTCTTCTTGTTTCATAATTCAAGGAATACCGTGTGACCCTGTGATAATGCCGAAATTGGGCATTTCGTTTTGGTTGAGAGTTCTATCCGATACTCATTTTCACGGATACATCTTTTTCTTTACTTTTGCTGGACTTATTTATATTGCCCTTTTACAATCTTTGATTTGATTCGAATTATGAATCCTGTTGCTGCAAACATAAGCTGACAGGACGATGCCTGCAGTGTTGTTTGATATGTTGATATGTTCCTTCATATAGCCCATAGATTAGATTCAAGATTAATAATCTTTATGGATTCCCTTCATTTCATTCACAGCTTAGTGTGCTAACTCGATTATTGCATTTTTTGGTAAATTGTGGGATATGGAATGGTTTGGCTTTAAGCCCATATTTATTGCACATTTGTTTAGCTCACGCTTTTATCTTCAACGCTTTTCAAAGACAAGAAAATGAGAAGAAGTGTAACGCGCCAAGCAGGAATTATGAAAAGAATGCTGGATGAAAGTGGAAGACTTATTAGAGAATTTGACATCCTCAAGCCATGCTGTGTTGGATCAAACATAGTGAGCGCAAGCAGAGGGCACGCTTTGGATAGGGTTCGCATAGTAAAAGAATCTACAAGATCCACACAGAGCATGATCCAAAGCCCGATTTTGCCACACAACATTGTTGTTGAGACAAGAAAACATCATGCCAATCTTACAATACAAGTCTGTCCTGCAATAATCGTGGTACCAAGATAGTTCTTTCTGTCTTTATGATAGAAGAATCTGTATTTTTCCTTCGTAACAAGAGCTAGGTTGAGATTTTGTTTACTCCTTCTTCATGGAGTATCTTGTTAGGCGCTCTTTTCATTGTCTGGAAGATAATTGGATAGATCATCAAGTCATTCTTGAATTCCTTGCAAGCTTCAATAGCATTGTCATTAGGCTGTGGAAGGCTCACGCGGATACGCGGCTATGGACTTATCATCATGCAAATAAATACTGCACTTGTGAATAATCAAATCGCACATCAGCGTAAAATTGAATTGGTGAATTGAAATCTGAGTAATTTAAAGTTACCTCAGCCCAAATGATTTTTTCAAAACGATGGACTGAAGGCATTCAAGCTTGACCTTGTTTGATATGTAACTGCGGTTGAGAGCCTTACTAGGATAATTTATAACTTACGTAGATAGTCCTTGAAGTTTTGTCTCTTTGTAGTAACAAATTGTCAAGATAAGCCATTACATATTCCAAATCTTCAACAACCTTGGACATGACATTTTGAAACACACTGATTGCCATTTTGATTCCATATAGTTTCGTAATTATCTTTTTTTTTCCGAGGGAATACAATTGTAAATAGATCTTGATCTCGTATCCCATTTCTAAATATAGTAGCGTGGCAAAGGCTAAATTTTTCATGGGGCGGATTATGTCCCCAATCTTTGGGATTGGAAATTGGTGACGCTACTATAATGCACCGAGCTCCGTAAAGTCAGAGACAGCTCTTATCGTTCCGTTTGAATATAAGAATCCCAAATGTTGGGGAAGTCCATTCAGTATCTAATTTCTACTAGTCTTGCTATCGCTTTGCGGAGCTGCTGCAACACTAATCTTGGAACAGTATATGTACACACATGTAGTGGCTTCTAGCCTTTTACATCAATTTTTAGTAGTAAGCTGACCAACCATTGAAGCATAGGCGTTGTGATTACTAGCATCGGTTCCTTAGGTGGTTTTAATATTAATTTCACACGTATAATGCTGCTGCTGGCATATCAGCATTTGTGTTTCGCTAATGTTCCTCATGAATGGTATTTGAGGATCACTAATAATCTGTTAAATGATGATATGTTATTGCCAGTTTAGTTGTGTTTTAAGAATTAAGGGAAGAAACAAAAATATTTCTCTTCTTCATTGATACCATTGGTTAAGGCAATTTCAGTAAAGAGAAAGAAACCTCTTCTTTGTGTTTGTAGCCTATTGAGTGCATTGACTTCATCAAAAGAAAGAGCGACATCAGGTTCTACATCTTCAAGAAGAACTGTATTGATGAATATAAGGTATAGCTTTCTTATTCACGAACATATTTAGACTGCATAGATTGTAATTTTCCAGTAAAGGTCCATGTGGATTACAAATGCCACCTGATTTACTAGGGATTTTGGTTCGGGTGTCAGCTCATCCGAAGTTGTGGTCATTTTTCCAATTTTGCGCTCATAGTATAAACTTAGTTACTAATTTCGCACTAGCAAGAACTTATTGTCTACCTTGCAGCTAAGTGCTTTGGAGAATTTCAAACATGAAAATCCCTCTGAAATTTCATAGGACTGCACATGCGTTCGAAAACACCCCAAGGGAAGACTTACCAGGCCCCAGGCTTATCGTTTTATAGGACTGACTGCATTTGCCATTTCATTGAA
Organism: Fragilaria radians; assembly: GCA_900642245.1. Classification (NCBI taxonomy): domain Eukaryota; phylum Bacillariophyta; class Fragilariophyceae; order Fragilariales; family Fragilariaceae; genus Fragilaria; species Fragilaria radians. The sequence goes on along the minus strand of CAAAJI010000073.1, from coordinate 203,389 downwards.
AACTGCAGTAACCATGATGTGACTTGAAAATGTAAATGCATGACGTCAGAGACAAACCTTCAAATAAATTATTTTTACTCATCCAAAAATCTCAAAACACTTTACTTTGGTTTCTTTCACTTTGAGATGATCCTTTGAGAGCTTTAGCAGAAAGTGGAGTTTCCTTTAATAATTTATGGGAAAGAAGCAATGCAAAAGGAGAAAATCTATTCTCACTTTTTCCGTTAGCTGCCTTTGTTGCTACGGCGAGTCTGGGTCTGAGAAACCAATAAATTGACTTTTAAATAAATGGTGAGCTATGCAGCAATATTCATTGATAAATAGTTTTCCTAAAATTCACTCTGTGTCCTATTCTCGTAGAGTAATGTTAAAGTATTTGCTTGGTATGTAGTTTGGTTGAATATGCTGAGGATAGTCATTCCGCCCTTTCCCTTTCCCCTCCGTATTCAAGTCTCAATCACAAAATATTCCATGCACTTTCGTGATCCCAGGTTTGTGAAACGACGATAAACGCCCTAATTTTCAAAATTCTTGATAGGGAAGCCCAAACAAAAAAGTGCATGGTACTGTACGACTGAACCGAAAATTCCAGTAAGTTAACAAAAGTAATCCTTGAAGCCATTTCGCCTCATTTCTATCATTCGTTAAAAAACGAAATTAATTTAGGAGTACCAAAGACCAAGAATGCCATTGTTTCAGAAGTAACACTGTACGCTTGGAAGAGAAAAACATGGAAGTAGGAAACTAAGAGAGAAATTTAAGATTAAATTAGCTCAATCAAAAATGGGAGTTTTGGAGGATCTAAGTTGGGAGCTGTTTTAAGTAGTGGAGTCTCTTTGAATAAATAATCAGAATAAAATTCCGGGCATATCAAGGAAAATTTGAAAGTTCATTGCAAGCACAAGTTCCTAGAATAAATGTTGATATACTCAGGTCCAAGGACTTCATAGAGATATGAAAGATGTTGAACTCGCGTTTCATGCCCATTTGGAAGACTTTATACGCAACAGTTTTGTTCGATGAAATAAGATATAAATTTGATCAGAAACACCACATCAAATCAAGAGACCTTGCTTGGTGAAAAAAGTATAATGGATGGTCCCGAAGATGATTTCACAATCTAATGAGGCACTGAAACCTTTAAACAACCTCTTCCATGCTTGGTATGACAATCACTCGAGCCCTTTGAGAGCCTATCAGCTGGATATTTAGCTGAATCAAATGCAGTCCTCTTTACGTCCCACGATAATAAGTGTAAGGTTTTGTAAATTCAATACTTGACTAAGTAGACACTCAATAATGTTCTGGTTAATCTTACTATATTGACAATTACATAGCCAGAGGAAAATTGCGGGGACTCAACTGTCGTGAGGGAGTCTATGCAAATTGAAAGCATAGCAGAGACTTAATCAATCCTTCCTAGATCCATCATATATTTATTTCCCCGTCAAAATTCAAAATTAGCTGCGGTTAAATGCTGGCAATCCCACTTTCTATAAATGCAGTCGTTTCAGAAAAGATTGGTAATTATATAGAATGTCGTTTCGTGAATCGTTGATAGAATTTAATTTGTATTGTTTTGGTCGCTCGCAACCTAAAGTTCCGTAAGTAAAATGGTCCATTTATTTGGAATATGTTGTGTGCAAAAGCATTGTTGCTAAACTGTAGGTAGAATGGGCCCAACTGATATTTCTTGTTCCAAAAAGGGACTAATTTGGATGGAAATGTCGCTTCCACATACAGGTAATTAGAATTTTTCGATCGTGCGTCAGGTTAGGAAATTGGGCTAGAAATCTTGAAGCTAGCAAATCACTTATTTCAATTGATTCCATTGGGAAAAAAACTTGCAGCCTTCTCCAAGAGAATTCAATGGGATTGTTTGTTTCGTTGTACACAACTCATTTTTCAAACATTTTATCAGCAACATGAGCACTTCTGAAAAATGGTGCCTTTTCAAGAAAGCTGCAGCCATTAAACTGTCCCCAATGCCCAATACCCTTTACTTTCCAGAGTACCAAGAACGAAAACAACATGAAATTCCTTGCGAGATAGTACCAAGCAGGAAGAAGAAATTACAAACAAAGTCACTCTCAAATCAACATTATTGGAGGAAATTGGGAATGAAATCCGTGGCTCGAAGTTCGCCCTCACGGCATGATAGATATTTTCGAACCAATAGCTTCTCCTCCTCCTCAAGTAATGAATTTAAGGATGCCATTCCCAGTCATTTTTGCAACAGCGAAGCTACGGAAGAAATGGGAGAAACAACGCATGTCTTTGACGGAGAAATAACTTCCGAGATAAGACACGGAAAATCTCATCATGGAGTGGATCAACTTGATCATTATCACATTGGAAAACAAGAATCAAGAAAGCATCAACAAAATCACATTACAGAAGAATTTCCGGTGATTCCTTCATTTTCCTTTTACATGGATAGTGCGGATTATAAATTGAAGTCCATAGATGACAACCTTTCCCGATTAAGATTAATTGACGAAGAAGATGTCAGCACAGTCTTCGCTCAATTACGAATCAAACGAGGAAAGGCAATTGTAATTTATAGAAAAGCTAGAAGCGTAAACCTCGACGTGAAGAAAATCATTAGTAAGAACAATGAGAGACAGAAGTTTCAGGTTGGAAAGGAAATATTGAATGCAGCAAGAAATGAAAAACCAAATATCTCTATTTCACTCTGTGTTAGCTGCTTTAGAAAAGCTTAATGAAAGAAATAGTTATGTGGATCCAGGTAAAAAATAAGTGAAAGATTGAGCTATGCTTATCGTTTCGACAGAGTAAACTATACAGCCTTCAAATTTATAACTGCTGGGCAATTAATAGATTTTGTAAAATGGCAAATGTGTTGTCTATCATGAAATTAATAGATTTTGTAAAATGGCAAAAGTGTTGTCCTTATGAACTATCATATGGTTTCACCAACAAGCTTATATTCAGTATATGCATCAATCTTGAATGATACCTTTAAAAGTCTGTAAAATCATTGCTTGACATGTAAGTTCAAGGTGAAATTACTATTCTAGATTATTAAGCCATGTGCATGCAGTTTGCCACTCCTTTAAGGATTTTGGTTGATCCATTGTCGTTGCTATGGAACTTAATTTGAACTTATTGCCTTTTATTCCTTGATGGCAAAAAAGTACAAACTTAACTCAAATATTGTTGCAAGGAAAAAGTGTATTTGTAGTTGCTTCGCAAGTGCATAAATGAAAAGAAATATAGGCGTGATTTCAGCGATATTGCCATGATATTTGGAAAATGCCACCAAAGGAGCATTTTTTGTAGAATTCCACGTTCGAAATACCAAAATTTTATATCAGACTCTCTTTGTGTATGGTGTCAAGCCATAATTTTTAATTTCGAGGTATTGTAAGTGCATTGCTTTTCGAAATTACTGTTGTCATTGCATTTTGCATAACTCGTACAACTTTAAAGTATGTGATCAAAAATACTAGGTGTCAATGTTAAAGTTATAATTTTCACAAAAATAATGTCTTCAAACCAAAATTACAAAACAACGCCCCGCAATTTGATGTCATTTCATCATGGTAAAGATTATAATAGAGTCTTCAATGGGATTTTGGATTCGCCTCCAGATGCCAATCCAACAATGGCACGGTGAAAACCCCATATGGTTTGGAAGAAGGCCTTCTTGTTGCGCATGCCAAAATTTATGATGATATGGAGTAGAACTCGGGAAGAAGGGAACACAAATGATCTGGAAAAAACAAGGAAGCCGAAAGAAGGGAGGAGACAATGTGCAACATTGAAGAAAGGAAAGCTTATTGAGGAGACAGGATTCTGACTTTTGATTCAAGTTTTGAAGAAAAAACAATGTATTCCTTTAGGATACCAGCCTTGATGAACTTTAAGTTTCATACGATTAAAAGAATTGATGAGACAACACCACTTATTATAGAGAACTTGCGCTTGCAGAACAGGTTTATTCCATATGCTTTAAATGTGCGGTTCACCTGGTCAAAAAAGTGGAGGATGAAAAAGATGCACCTGTTAGCAAGTCTTCTACTCAAACAATGAAAGATGAAGAGGATTGAAAGCAAACGTAAGTTGCACTAAAAGTTGTGATTACTATTTTTTATCTTTACCTAATCGCTGACGCATTGAATTGCTGACTCACACATTTCTTTGATTATAAATATCCCTAATGATAACCTAAGCATAACAACTACAGAGTCCCTAAATTGCTTGTCTAACTTGACCATGGATGGAGCTGACATAGGTTTGTACTTGCTTTTCAGTTTATCCCAAGCCATTGCCGCATTGCCATCAGGATGATTCTTGCTCTTACATCCTTTCACAATATTAAATGTAATCTTGATAGCAAAAGTTCTGTATAAGCAACTTCGTTTAACTCGATAGCATTCATCATTTTCTCCTCCATATCCCAATCTTTATCACACTCTTCATCTGGCATGGGAATAGACAACTTTCCGGTTAAAACATCTTTAAATCCGTATCTTTTGGTCTTTGCGATAAACTTCTCATTCCAAATTGGCCACTCATCAGCCTTTCCGCAGAAAGGAATCACTCTAATGGTGCTTAAATCTGTCATCTTGACTCAGAACGTGAATGCCAATTGAATGAAAGAATTGATCAAAAATATTCCAGGTAAACCTTGATAACTTATCAAAATAAAGCAGTGAATAGAGTAGACAATTAGGTACCCACGTTTAAACGTATTAGTAAGTCTTCTATTCAAACAATGAAAGATGAAGAGGATTGAAAGCAAACGTTAGCTGCACTAAAAGTTGTGATTAATAATTTTTGCCTTTACCTGACTCACACTTTTCTTTGATATAAATATCCCTAATGGATAAGCTAAACAAAAAAAACTAATTTTTGAATGAACGTAAGGGATATCTCCAATATATACACCGTGGTGACGTTTTGCCTTAGCAAGGAACTCTTTTCTCCAAGTTGGCCACTCATCAGTCTTTCCGTTGAACAATATAACTCACCTAATTGCACTAAACAAGCACCAACAATCCAAAGGGCGAAAAATAAAACGTATGCAGTGATAACTCATCAACTATGATATCGAGCTAAAAGTATATGTAGATGGTAAAGAGAGCAAACAGGTACACACTTTTCAATATGCTAGAAAGTCCTCAAGGACAAAGAAGGAAAGAAAAAGAAAAGAAGAATACATCTTTTTTGGCACCTTGCTGCTCTTGCAGAGATGGAATTCATCTCTTCATGGTTGTGCTCTGCCTCTCCACACTCCAAATTGCTTGGAATATCCTCACAAAGCATAGAAATTTGTTTTCTTATCAAATGCAATCTCCCCTGGTGGTTGCTCTCAGTAATGCTAGCAGTAAAGTTGTCAGTTGCTGTTAGTTAGCCTAAATTACCCTATCATTGTCATGTTGCTCTCTGGTACCTTATTTGGTATCAATAGCCTTCCTCCTAACTGAACATCCGCACTTAATATTATTCCCTACTCTGGCTGCTGCTCCTCCTACTCCTAATTTGGAATTATAGCTTTTTAACTGTCCCCTCATTGCCACCATCATTGCAACCCGCATAATATTGGATAAAAATCTCTCCTCCTTTCCCCTTTTCTTGGAATCCACTCATAGCTGTTTATTTCTGCTCGTAACCGAAGCTGGAATGCAAATTCCATGTCACCAAGAATTCTAGAATCGAAATCAAATTCTTTTAACAAATGGTTGGAAAAATCATTATGCAAATGAACAAGTATCGTTCCTACAGTAAAAGTGCTACTATACGTAATTTAAATATCGTTTCTCCAAATTTGTTTGAGAATGGAAAATGACACGCTTCCAAGTCCTCAAATTGGGCTAGAGAAACGAGATGACTGTAATCCACTCCCACAATTTCTCCCTGTTACGTTGGAAGAATCTCACCTTATCCAAAATGTCCATACGGATTGTTGGGTTCAATTATTTCGTGACATGATTGTTGTGGGTGTGAGTCAATTACCAGGAGGGAGAGTAGGTACCTATGTTTTATGTCAGGTAGAAGAAGTGACGTTTGATTCCAAACTACGATGTCATACATCCACCGTGTTGGGAGTACGGAATGATACAGTGATTTGGGAAGTGTATGCACGGAGATTAACAGAACGATTGGCGACGTTACGGAAATCACAATCAGATCCCATGCCGTCTGTATTATTGGGTATATCGTTACAAAGCGAAACAAGTCAGGATATGTCCATGTTTTCGGAAGTTATTGACATTTTGGTCAGTCTGTACAAGAAAGCAGTCGCGAATGTAATCATGTAATAATCGTTACTTATACAAATCTACTGTACTCGTAAATATCCATTTACCATAGTTTATTTTCCATGAAATGTCAGTATCGAATGATGATGAAGGAAATGAATTACGTGCCGCACTTCAAGTGGCGGTAGCAAATATTTGTACACAGAGTGACGACAACAGTTTCCATGATGGCGCAATCATGACAACATCCGCTGTATGTACTCTGACAGAATTAACCTATCTCTACGCCACAACGACATTGGCAAACGATTTGGTGGCATTTGCACGTCATGCCAATCGAAGAACAATCCAACCCGATGATGTGTTGTTAGTTGTTCGTGAAAATCCCAATCAATGGCGAACATCCTCCTCACTTTCGAAATGGGAACGCGAGTCACTGGAGGAGGACAACTCACCGAAAAAATCAAACAAACGTAGCATGACTCCAACCAGGAAGGAAAAATACTCCAAACGACGTAGTCAGGAGGAGTTACATCGACGATTATTAATGGGAACGGATTCGGAAGCTGATGATGATAACGACGATGATGACAGCGACATTGTTATTCCCAAGCAAATGAAGGAATCCAAGTCGTCATTATCCAAGCGACTAATTATCCACTCAGACTCCAGTGACAATGACATTTTTACATCCGTAACCAAACCTGATTTGGAAAATAAAAAGACTAAAACCTCAAG
>CAAAJI010000073.1:167266-182172 GCA_900642245.1 Fragilaria radians | reverse complement strand
AGAAAGTAACTTTTTAGATCATAATTTACAATTTGTATAAACTCTTAGAGCAGCTTAGAGCAACCACAAATTGATTTTCATTTGCAATATCTGATGTATCCATCCTTTCATTTTGATTAATATTTCCTCCAGTGTAATTCTTATACTTTTCTCCTGGTTTGGCAGTTCTAGCTGTTCTTCTGACTGTTGGAGGTAGTGTCTCTGGAACATCTTCTTCCTCTTCATCATCATTGTCATTAGTGTCATTTTCAGTTTCACTATCCATTGGATTGTTGTCATTGTCATTTGGTTTTCTTGCTTGGATTGGATTGTCATCTAAAATTTCTGCTATCTCATTTGGATTGATATCATCCTGAGTTTCTTCTTCTTCTTCTTCTTCTTCATTGTTGTCTGCGTAGTGGTAACTTCCTTGATCATCATCTTGTTCTGTGAAGTCCACTCCTGCAATCCAAATAGAGTCATATAATATTCTTCCGGATTTTGTTGTAAGTTGTAAGGTTTTCATTCCTTCTGCACATGCCATATCTTCAATGGTCTTGATTTCTGATGTTGTCATGGGTATTACGGTCACACTTTGCCTGGTAATAACTCTCCCAGTTACCAAATGTAGCAACTCATGGCCTCCTTATAGGTTTGTTAATGACCTTAAATAAATGCAGTCTAGTGCTCTTGGCATCCAGCTATTGCTTGGTTGAGGTTCTTCATGCGCTTGAATATAGCTGAATTGAGCTATGGTGCAATGCTTGTTGAAGTCCAATTTCTGCTGATTTAGGATCTCTCTGGGGCTAGTATTTGGATACTCCTCCTTGTAGTGGGAAATAGTTCAGTTTCTTTGTGCATTCCATTGCTAAAAACTTGATCATTATTTTGGGAATGGCCTTAAACGGTAGGCTGTGAAAGACTGCCCTTATCCTTTCATTAATCACACAGTTGTTCCTTTCTGCTTCAGGCGCATGTTCTTGTGCAGTGGGATAATTTGGAGTTATGTTGAATTCTTCCTGAATTTCATTGATCAATGGGATGTACTCTCTGTCACATGATAATGTAGAGACTTGAAATCCTTCTTCATTGTAGATCTTGATAATAGTTTTCAATGCATTCTCGTATGCTTCGATGGTCCTTTCTGGTAACCATTTAATTGTTTGGTACTTAATCTTCTTGGATATTGTTGATAGAAATGCCATGCCATCAATAAATAAGGTAACAAAGCATAAATCCAAAATGTTCTACTATTCTTATCCTATTCTTGTCTTATCTCCGTCTTGGAACACTCTTTCACACAATAGTGATATTTCGAACAAAATCTCTCAGTTTCTTCGGTTGTTAACTCGTGCGTCACGTTTTCTTTTTTACTGTTCTTCACACTTTTACTCGTATTTACCAACGTGACAGTTCATCAATTTGTTCAAACATTCAGTCTTGCAAATGATATCAACAGATTTGAGGAAGGAGGAAAGCAACCTACAATGAAAGAAATGCACCAGTTGCGCCTACATACAGTACTCAAACCAATCAGCATGTGCTATTGTTAATTCCAAAGAGGAATGCTGGGAGAGATGAAGCCATCAGGCCAACTGCAATTACTTAAAGAGTAGTACTAGCTGCAGTCATAAAGGGATAATGGAAGTAGACTCTCAAAGTATGAACTTGTGATTTACGAATGTAAGAACAATACCCTTTATGTGATTTTGCTCAAGACATTTTAAACGGTATGTTGCAAATCGAAGCCATTGCATGCAAAATCAATCCATATGTTCCTTGCGTTGCAAATCAAACCGTTAATGGAAAAGACAATACAACTAGTTTGCATGTGGACAATGCAAAATCCAGCAATATGGGTATACGAGTAAAAGTGCAGCTAAAATCAATGTATATCTCGTCGGATGGGATTGGTGAAGTGAAAGCTACAAGAGCTCTGAATCGGGATTCCTTAGGCAAGATACTGGATGATGCAGTTCCAGAAGCATTAAACATTGATAGGGCTGCTGATGTGGAAGCAACGATCAACGAGTTCCAATATATGGTTAAAGCTTTTAAGGCTCAAAAAGCTGATTGAGAGATGTGTAGTATCTTTTAAAAAAGGGTTAAATTACGAAGTTCCTGAAGCAGAATTTATTGCGGTTGATGATGTTATTAGCGAGCTAACGTGGACAAGAGTATCTGTAGGAATTTCACTGATGTAACGTAAAGGTGAAAATTGTGTATCAAGATTACCAAAGCTCAATGAAAATTGAACTACATGGAAATCTAGTTCTGGTGAAAGGACATGGCTTTTTAATATCAAGTACTTCTACATTACAGATCTGATCAAATGAGAATTAGTGCATATCAAGTATTGTCCAAAAAACTAAATGGTGTTTGACAATATGAAAAAACCAATTGTCGGAATAAGGTTTCACATTTTCTGGCAACAAGTATCAGTTGAAATTCCGACTGTTGGTCAGGCAAGAGTGTGTTGCCTTAGATTAGTATTTGTAAGAAGAATCTACAAGATTCAAGGAAACTTCATCAATACAGTTGGTTGGCTATTGATTGATTCTTGAAGGAATCAGGAATCGTGACAAATGGAAACGTGAAACTCCTCTTTTCCTCCAATGCGTGTTACATTTTTTCCTAGGTAGAGAGGAGATGTTTGTTCGAATCGGGTATCGAATTCATTCATCGTCGATGAGACATCGACCCATAGTATTCGTATCGAATCGACAATGGAATAGCAACATTAGTGACGTTACTTCTCCAAGTACGACTACGAATATTGCAAATACTACGACGGAAAAGGAAATTGTGTACGAGGGTCCCTTCGCCATGTTAACAACACGTCTCAAGGGCGTCTCCCTGGCGAGTGCTTCCTTGGGTTGTGTTAGTGTTCCTCTCCTGCTACATACCTACTCGGGAGAGATATCTATCTTGGGACAATATGCCGTGGGGGGGATGACTATGATGATTGCTACCGTAACGACGGTTACTGTCAATTATTGTTTTGCACCCTATGTTCATACTCTTGAACGGATACCTGCTTTACGACATGGATCGACTCCACAAGATGCATCCTCAAGTGAAGATACAAAGAAAGAAACGGTCGACAATAAATACCTTATCAAATCTACCAGGCGTAATTTTTTATTAATGAAAAAAGAAATGGTTTTTGATCCTTCCACAGATTGTGAACCATACAAAGGATATCGACCATTCTGCAACTTCCTTGCCAATAAAGTACCACATTATATTCACCCAGAAGCCCTTTTGTTTGATGATCTAAGGAAAGACTTACTGGGAGAAGTTGAAGCGAAGAAATACGACATGCCAAACGATCGCCAAAGGAGGGAGGACGCCGATGAATTCTTATGATAGTTGATATTATTTTAAACAATAATATAGTATATAATATGCCCAATTGTTATGTTTAAAGTATAGCTGCTATTCTGAACGCTCCTCAGATCTTCTGTTGCTTTTCAAGATCATGTGGATTGCTTCGGAGACATTTCCAAAATTCTGCATGAGCTGACATGGTGAGACGAATGTCTCTTTCAGCATCCACATCAATTTCATCCAATCCTATAATTTGTTCAATAAAATTATCGTCTCGCTTTAGTAGTGCCTCAGTAACAGATAAAACGCATTCTTGTAATACGCTTCGATGATAACCACCCTCTAGTGCACACACTACTTTTCCATTCGTGATCCTCATCAATGATCGAGTTAAACTCCCAAAACATTCGGCAGAGACGTGGCACTCTCCAATGTCACCGTCTGCGGCATCAAAACCGGCACTTATCAAAACCAAATCTGGTTGAAACTCACGAGCGACTGGCATCACAATTGCATTCCAAGCAGCATAATATTCATCATCTCCCATTCCCTTGCGACTCCAACCTACATTGACATTATAGCCGGTACCTTGATCTAGGCCTACTGTTGTTGGTCCTCCATTCCGATGAAATGGATAGTAGTTGCCTCCTTCATATCGGTGCACAGACATATACATGACAGTGGGATCATGTAAAAATGCTGCTTGTGTACCATTTCCATGATGAACATCCCAATCTACGATCAATACTTTTCCTACACCTAGTACGTCGCGTGCATACGCTGCTGCTACGGCAACGTTATTGATGATACAGTATCCTCCCGCCATTCCAGGTTCCGCATGATGACCGGGCGGTCGAATGATGGCAAATCCATTGTCGAGTTCTCCGCTAACGACCTTTGTCACTAGCTGACAAAGGGACGCTGCTGCTTTCTTCGCTTGATATACAGAGTCTGGCGTTAGGAATATAGAATCAAATTGTTGAGCTTCATCATCAAGCCTTCTGAGACAAGTACACTGGGAGAGTCGTTCAAGTCGTTGCATGTATCCAGGAATATGGACGCGAAGATAATCATGACTTTTTAAGAATGCAAGTTCTGGAGAACGTGCCGATAGATCCGAATGTGGCTGAAAGATTGCACATCTGTTTTGAATACCAGCTTGAATGAGTCTATCGTAAATACTTACAATCCTAAGTGGTCGTTCGGGATGAAACCGATTATGCCGATCCTGGTGGAGGTGCGATGCCTCAAAAATGAGGCCTGTCTTGTAATCTCCGACCCTATTGGATTGACTCAAGCAAATATTGTCGACGCTCTTCGGATAATTCGCATCGAAGCCATCAGGATTTGTAGAATCATTTTCAATAGAAACTATAGATATATGTGCCGTGTCATTTGTAGCAATGGAATTTTGGCGAACGATATTCTTTGGAGGAGTTTTGGGGTCCTTCCAACCTTGCTGTTGTTTGGAAGTTACTGTGTCATCATCATTCAAGTTTGAATTAGGTATAAAATAGTCTTCAGGTGCATTCGATTCCAGTCGCCGTTTCATCGTTTTGGATGATGAAAATCAAATGTGAATGTTAAGGCGAAACCAAAATTCATCTTTCGTGACCAAGGAGAGTTTAAATTTTTATACCGATACGTGGGTCAAAAGAAGACTATGGAAGGAGAAAAATCCGATATCAAATGTTTTAAGGTTACATGACAACAGTTGTAATTACAATACTGTATACTCGGTCAAGTATTCCTTCCTGACGTTCTTTACGTTTCACCATGGCCGAACGAAACATCGAGCAAGTCCTCCTCAAATGTAAGTTTCATTCTATACTTTGTGTATACTATCATTTTCATCTAACGTCGTAACACATGAACTCATATTCTAACTTGGCTCGTCTCCCTCAAAACAACAGTCCAAGTTACCACCCGAAGTTAATCGTATATTATTCGTTCGGAATCTACCATTTTCCATAACTGCCGAGGAACTATACGGTGTCTTTGGTAAATATGGTGCAGTATTTCAGATTCGATTGGGTGATAAAAATAAAGATACCAAGGGAACGGCCTTTGTTGTCTATGAAGATATCTACGATGCCAAGGCAGCTGTAGACCATTTGAGTGGTTTCAACATTGGTGGTCGTTATCTTGTTGTGTTGTACTACCAACCAGCAAAGTTCCAGAAGCGATTGGAGGCAGAGGAGAAAGAACAGGAAATTGTAGAATTGAGACGACAAATATCACAAAAGAAGGCAGCCCTGAAGGGAAAGTAATTTGTTGATCCATTGGACAGTCCCAAATTTGCAATGGAAGGTCTTGAACGAAGTTCCCTTACCCTATCGGCACAATCAATTTCAATAGAGTTGTTCAAATCCTCAAGGTTTGTGAATGACGAATCTAGTTTCCCACAGTGTCAATCAAGCGATTCAGTTTCTAGAAAAAATGAACTTTTCGCGCTATCATTAATTTATGAGAACTTAACACATGGGTTACATCACCTACTTCTACAGTTATTCAAATCTACCTAGTATATCTGAACTTTCGTCCTCGATACCAAGAAAGTGGTCCCAGCTTATCCATTTCCCCAATTCACTATAGTACTCATCAGGTCTAGCAGGGATGTATGGGTTACGTTTCTCACCTAGGTCGATCCATTCCTTCCTAATATCCGATGCACATTATCCACGTGAGAACGACAAGGTAAACATAATTAATTATACACACACTGCACATATACAAATCGTACCATTCCTTTTCCGATGACCATCGGTTCCAAGCTGTAACCCATTTACGACATTCTTCATAAGGAAGATAACGAGGTTTTGATTTCAGAAAACGTTTTGTATTTTCCTCCTCTAACTTGAGTTTCACTACCCTCCAATTCAAGTCTTCAAGTATTTCGCCTCCGTCGTCGTCCTGAGGGAAGGCATCGTCATGAAAGTAATTTCCATTTTCACTCATCCATACTTTACCAATTCTAGCTCCATTAGGAACACCACCCACTTTCCGAACATGATTCAGAACAATGCTAGCTGTGAATCCTTGAACAACAACTTTGGAACCCAACCAAAGAAGAAAGTAGAATATCCAGAATTTGGTTAAGCCTCCTCGATTCCCAATGCCTTGGCAATGGCTTCTCGACTCTTCACGTCGTTGAAAAGTTTGCCATCCACCAATATATTTGGACCATAACCACATTCTCCCTATATAGATGAAAAATAACATGAGATGAAAAAAGTGTATTCCGTTTTTCCAAAAAGCATATATATATTTCAAAAGAAAAGAACAAAAATTTAAACAAACCTGACAATCGCATAATGTTACGGATATAGAATCGGATAATCCTTTTTCGTTCAATATATCTCCGATCTGCTTCACCAAACGTGGACCTCCGCCAGCTCGTTTGCAATCCTTGAATTGACACACTTCTACTTTTTCGGTTACAGAAATGGATGTTGCAGACTTCTTCATGACGATTCGAGGAATTAGAATAAATGCCTCTACAGGTAAAATTAATGTTCCTTGGAACATGATCATCCCTGCGAGTAAAAGAATCCAACGACATGGTGATGACATGATCGTTCCAACACAAGTTGGAAATTCGTACGAAAAATAATGACGTGTAGGTATGTATAGTCGGAATAGTATTTTTCACTCACTAATAGTGACTGATGGTTTAATACCACATTCGAAACCCAGCCCTTAATATGTGATGAGGTTCGCCGCCCCTCCTTAAAAAAGTGAGTTGAAAACGAACGAGGCAGTGTGACCTAACCAACAATTCTTAATGCCACCAAATGCATCAAAATAACATTTTCTTTCACATTTCATGATCCCATGAGCAGGGTTTGACCCAATTTTGGTGCAGGATTTACGTAATTGTCCAAATATACTTATTCTTTGCTATGGGACCTAAACATCTTGTTTCGTTAATTGAAATAATCTTTCCCCCTTTGAAAAAAAACGTACTCTGAACCATAAGTTGATGTGTTCATAACCTCTCAACGTTTTAGAACCCATCTCGCAGGTAACTTCTTCAACACATGAGAATAGTTATGATATAAACAATCATATCACCTAGACATAGGCAAATATATATATATGTAATTGACTTTGATTTCAACATTCAGATACGCTATTATTCTTAGGAATTTCATATCTTCTTCTTTAATCAATTTAGAGAAGATCATATCTTTCAATATTTTACGTAGATTAATTTACCTTCTTCCTTTTGTTCTTGATACTTGTTTTCATTTTGCAAGGAGCAATGAGAACACATCGCAACCTTAATATCTAAATCTTTGTACTCCTTCTAATTTAGTTAGTTACATTTTGTGTGAAACCATTCCTCTCATGATGCACTTGGGTCCTTGTGATTTTAATTCCAATTTCCCCAAAAATCCTTAGATTTCCACTAACCTTTGGTTTCTTTCCATGAAACAGCTCATATGGGCTCCCTTCCTTGGCTCTCACTATCAAATTTGATTGTTCTGTTGCAGTCCTAATTATGGAAGCTTACATCTTGTGGCTTCAACAAATATAAACAGCTTTAATTCTACCTCGAAATTTAAGTACCAAGTAACGTGGAATTTAAAGTGTGCACTGCCAATGTTGTTGATTTGTTCGACTTATTTTTAAGCCAGTTCGAAATTGAGCTCTAGATTACTTGATTTGGCTACCACGGGTATAGAGCATCATTTCTGATCTCCTAAAAAAGGTAAGTATCTGGCGAATTTTATTTAAATTCTGCTACTTACATACTTCACTTCACATTTATGGCCCTGATATTATGCATTAAGTTCACGTAAAGGATTTTGTCTAAACATTGACTGCAATGCAAAATGCGGTTTAAACCAGGCCTCATAAAAATTGGCATTTGTCCTAGCGATGCCAATATTTTATCAAATTAAGGATTGAAATGTGCCAATATTAAGAATTGGTTAATACATACCTAATTCTACGTATTTCTACATGCTCATTTTGTGCGCCACTGTGGACCAGCTATGTGAGTTGACCAGACCGTCAGACAGGGGGACGATACCAATCAAAGCCAATAAATTCAAGGATTTGTGACATAAAACTTCAAGTGTTGCACAATGTTGGCAGGATGGTTCTTCTTTGGCATATTGCTGATAAGGCACCAGCTCCATCGTCAGAATGGTGGATAGCCTTGTTCCTGTATTTTTCCTTTGCTTGACTGGATTGCTGTTACGCTAAACGTAATTCAAAGAAAACATCATTCTTTCAGAGCAATAGACTGAAATTGAGCATCTTGTGATTGTGTTGGCTTTGTTTTTTAAATTTGACTTCAGTTACTGCATTCAATCAAGACAATGTTGGTTGGTGTGTTCAATACAAGGATGTTGAGCTACATATAAGGGATCAAAGTTCACACCTTCCTTGCATAGTCCAGACTCAGAGGTTATAGGGATTTGCTTCTTAGTTTTGAGATTATCTCAACAAAAGGTGCAAAGGGGTACAACAAATTTATGCAGAAAACGATTTTGCTTTTGCTGAATTGTTGATCAGCTGCAAAAATGATGTGTGTTTGGGCCTGGTAGACTCAAGTTGGTCTGAATTGATGCCAGAGGGAGATGCAATGTTGGCTTGGACAAATTTGGTGCAAAAACTCGCTCCAAAAACCGAATCTAACCTCATCAAGACCAAGAGGGAGTTTGTGGAGACAAGATTGGAAGACATTTCGATCGACCCAGACAATCCAGTTTGGAGACCTTGAGGAGGAGGCTTAAGATACTTGGATACAAGATCTCTGAAATGGATTTGATGATCCACATCATCCATAACTTGCCTAGAGAATATGAAACAAACATCGAATTCATAGAGAAGGAGTTGGAGATGGATACAGGGTCTCTTGAAAGGGTAAGAGAGAGGTTAAGATCAAAATTTGAAAGGATTAGCAAGGCTTTCTAGTAAGTTTCCAAAAGTACCAAGGGAACTGTTCTCATTGTGGAATTTATGGCCACAAGGGGGTCTGAATGTCAAAAAAGGCTTGGACAGCAGTCCCAAGAAGATTCTTCCAACAACAGAAGTGGTGGGTTCAAATGTCATTTCTGTCACACGGTAGGGCATTTCGCCCGAGATTGTCCCAAGAAAAGGTCCAACCAAGGCAAGGAAGGACAGAAGAGTGCAAACTTTACCCGGACAAATGAGATTGCCCTCATTGGTACTGAAGACCAACAGATGGCTTCAAATCTGTGGGTAGGCAATTCTGGTGCTACACGTCACATCACCTGTTGCGAAATTGGTTTCTTTAATACAAAACCAAGCAACCAGAAGATCATTGTGGGAGATAGAAGGAGTATCAAGGTTGAGAAAACCAGGAATCCCAGAGTCAAATTTGAAGGAAAAGAGGGTGAAATCCAACTTAGGTGACCCTTGAAGGGGTGAACATTGTCCCAGAGATGAAGATTAATCTTTTTAGCTTCATGGTGGCAATTCAGAAGGGTGCAAGTCTTCATTCTGAAGGAACATCCCTGGTTCTCACAAAAGGTAAGCACAATGTGTATTTTAATACAAAAGTGCCAATGGGATCAAGCTATTTGATAGCTGCAAAGGTCAAGAACAAGGAAGAAAGAGCCTTAGTGACCTCAGAAAGGAAGTAGATGAAGCTGGAAACCTTCCACAGGATGCTTGGTCACCCCTCAATCAACACTACAAGGTTGACAGCACAGGAATTAGGTCTGCAGCTCACAGGATGTCTCAAACACTGTGAGAACTGCATGTTGGTAAAGATTTGAAAGAAGCACATTAAGAAAGTGTCTGAAAGTGTCTCAAAGACTCCAGGGGAGCGTCTGCTGATGGATATCAGCTTTATCAAGCAAGAGAGTCTTGGTAAGAGGAAGATATGGGTTTTGGTAGAAGACCAGTTCTCGAAAATGAAGTGGAGCATCTTCACAAGGAGGAAGAGTGACATGGTGAAGGAAATGATCACTCTGATCAAGAAATAGAAGGGTAAGGACCTAAATAACGTCTCTTTCTTAGGATGGATAATGCTGCAAAGAATGTCTCACTAAGGTCTAATCTTGAAATGTTGAGGTAGAATTTACCTCCCCTAACACTCCAGAACAGAATGGTCAAGTTGAGAGGAGTTTTGCAACTCTTTGGGGGAGAGTAAGAGCCATGTTGGACAATTCTGGAGTGGAAAAGGACTTCAGGAGCGTATTATGGGCGGAATTTGCGTCTACTCATTTAACACTTTGTCACATGCTGAAATGTGAAAAATTTCGGACTTTGGGCAAAAATTAGCCAACTACAAATACAATAACAATAGTTTTAATCTCTATCTAATTTCTGGGTCCTTTTGCTATTGACCATCTATGTGTTTTGCTGCATATGCTTGCTTTAGCATGCCACAAAAGAAAATTTCAATATTTTGCCAATTTTGGCGCGGCAAAAGCCATTTTAAGCCACACAAAAATGATGTCGGATCGAGAATCGATCCCCACAGCACCTCCACGAAATTCATGGTATAACTCCCTTTTCTCAAGAGTGAGAAATGTGGACCACTAGGGAGACTCAGTCTTGAGTCTTCTTTCGAAAGTGGCCCGCCTTTTCTTGATAGGGCGGTCACCAGAGACCCTTCAATAATGCCACAAAGTCAAGCCTGCTTTATCGCAATGGCTTTCATTGTTTGAAATCTCATTTTCCGAGTTATCAGATGTGGCTTCCGGTTCAGTTGAAGTATCAGCGACTAACCCAATAACTTGTAAGAACGATATATCCTCTAAAAAAGGTAGAAGACGGAGGGAGTGCAACGTGTTAGTGATAGAATTAAGCATGGAATAAACATCAAAAAATTAAATTTATTTTTTTACTGTACCGAACATGCCTTTTTGCAGCGAAAATGGGCTTCGCATTTTGCGTCACATTTTTACTGAAATGCAGTGCCTATTTAGAATATTAGGATTGACGTGGCAAAAAAGAATTGTGGCCACAATACTTTGAACTTTGGCACAATTCAAAGCGGGGGAATTGTATCAGAAATTATACTTTTGTAATTGTAATTGTGGTAGGCTAACGTCAGCCCTTAGGAAAACGGATTGAAAACACATCCAACCAACAAAACAAATACCTTCCAATAATTATTCCAACATTCAATATTCTCTACAGAAAAGTAGTTTTATAATCTTATCATAAATACTCACATCTGCATAGCAACGCAACCGCCAATTGAGAATTGTAGAAACGGTTGAAAGATTAATTTAATTGTAAGTATCATGATGTATAGGAACATTACATTAAGTTTGAAGAGCTTGGGGATAATGGAGCAAATCAAAAAGGACGCAATTGAGAATCATAGAAACATCCGAAACGGATTACTCAAAAAGATAATACGACTTACGATTAAAAAATAAAGAGCAGTATTCTGATTGAGCTAACAGGATCAGATTTTTTAGGAGTTTCGAACAGAGAAAGGAAGGTAATGTAGACGTTATGATCGCGCATCCAAATTTCAGAATGCTGATTACTCTACGAAAATGCCATGGGATTGTACAACTTTTACGTAACAGGTACGGTACAACAAAATCGGATAGGAGTTGCGTAAAAGCGGATGTTTGTCATCCACCTACATATTTTGATTTGTCATCCACCTACATATTTTGATTTGTCATCAACCTACATATTTTGATTTGTCATCCCCCACTCCCCCACCTACATATTTTGATTTGTCATCCCCATGCAGGTTATCATTAAGGTGCAATACATCATCACCATTGTGCTTCTATTGTTAGGCATTTATCAATTTGATGGTGCCACTTATTTCTTTTCTTCCCAAGACTTTCGTTTCGGGATAAAGTCTGTCATCAACACCATACGAAATATCCCTTCAACACTAGTCGAAAGGAATGATGAAATTGAGCCTCTGGATGGTTGTGGGTTAGGTGATCACATACCACCCAATTGGACACATTACACAAAAGAGGACTATGACTACAGGAAAAATCTGTGGACATGTAAGGAATCATTTATGTCACGCATCAGTACTGGAGACTCGGAACCAGAAGACCTTCGGAACAATGTCAACATTACGAAACTGATTTGTCAGGCTACTGCAGATCTTGATATTCTTTTTGAATACAAGACAATTCATATGATTGGAGATTCTCTGCTGCGTGAGCAGTTTCTCGTTCTCATCTGTATGATGGATCTCAATAGTACCTTTAGTATTGATACGGATGAGAAAGTTGAATACACAGCTCTAATACGTCGCCCACGTACTGAAAATTTCACCAAAGTTGTGTACACACAATTTGGGCACTCTTTTCGCGCATTGAAGCCATTGTATGAACATCAGTACCCTTTGGCACTTCGCAAAGGCAAGTCAAATGACTTGATTGTTATCAATGCTGGACACCACTATACCAGTGAAATGGCATCAACTCTCATTGCAGATGTAACTTTCATTGTGAAGAAGGCGCGTGGGAGAGCCACTCGTGTGTTCTTCATGGAAACAAGTGGTGAGGAATATCCGACATCTAATGGTTTTTTTCCTCATAAGGATCATTCTGTGTGTTGCTGTAATAAATGTGCTTGCCAACCTTTGAACGAGGCCACAATCCAAGGTAATGGCTACTTAGACTTAGAGACATACAACTTTTCAACATCCTTTGGTCTATTAAAACATGACAGAGAGACCCTGGATCCTATTTTTGATCCAGACCATAAGATTAATCATACAAACTGTGTGCCCTCTTGCTATCCTTCCAACTGGAGGAACCAGCTGGTACGGAACCTGTTTCTGAACTCAACAAACGTGCATTTAGTTCCAATATGGCAACAACTTGCATTTCGACCACACTTGAACAGCGTTAGGTGGCAGGAATGCACACATCACGCCGTTGATACTGCGCTTGAAGTTAATCGACAGCTATTGCGGAAAATTATGGCTGTAAGGCTTCGGGCATGAAGGAACTATGATACACATTTCCTTTCAACATTTATTGTATTTTCCTGAACAGCAAGACTTAAGGCTTACCCAAATGATTCTTATTTCAACCGTAGAACTAGGTGGTCCATACGTTTACATCCTTTTGGGAATAATGGCTATAATAGAACGAATTTATTACGACCTGTTAACTTGTGGCATATTATCATGTTTTCCATCTAGTTAGTAAAGAAATGTCCTTACGCGCCTTTAGTCCTATCAGTTTGCACAATTTTTGTACTAAGATGTTGCAATTTCTTCTCAGCATTTTTTTTTCTATAAACGAGACTGCAATTCAAAATTTTGCGAACATCACTTTGGTGTCAAGATACAATCTACGTTATCAATTCCCAGCTAAATGAACGTCACAATTAATATTATTTGATTTCTTTTTCTAGGCATACAACATGAAATAATTGCAACAAAATCAAGTTAGCTGTAGACTGGTATATGCTGCAAGACTCTGACTTCCACCATATCAGGAAGTGCAGCTTAAAGTCACTACATCTGCAACAAATTTAGGAAAATTATATTTCCAAGAAGAATTCAAGAAATTAGGGCTTAGGAGGTTCATTACAAATCAATGATATATGTGGGAAGATAGAATCATTCTATTGCTTAGCCCAAGAATTAATTTCCTTGTCTCTTCACTTGACAAAGTTGCAAGTATTTGATGAGGATAACTTGACCTAACAAGTTGCATTCAAGTTGTGACTACTATTTAAAAGAGTAAACGAAGGATGACTCACAACCGGCTGACGCACACATTCTCGAATTCCTAATATCCTTAAAGGATAAGCCCTAAACATATATACAAAGGTTTGAATGGATGTAAGGTATATTTCCAATAACCTTAGCCACGACTCAGGCCAGGACATCCTTTCAAGGTGTCCAAGTAATGATCATGGTCCTGGGCATGTGAGCTCTTCATTTTCCTTGACTTTCTAGGAGTTCCAAGTCAGGAATGTCTGGGTACTTCTGCAGCACGTTTCTCAGCTTTGCTGTGTTCAAATTACATGTGTACTGCTGGTGACAGGTCATTTGTGTGTTTTTATCATTGATGTGATTAATTTGTTCAGATCACAAGAACTGATGAAGATATCTTATGCAATGAAACAAAGTTCAGAAAGGTGAGTTTTGTTTAGTACACACATTTTGGGCCACAAAGCTATGTATCAAAGCTCAATCATCTTGAAAATTTATGCAATACTAGTAGTTGGTGCTTGCTTCGCTCCGCAGTGTTAACTTTATCACAATAGAGAATGTATCTTTGAATTTCTGCTTGTAAATTTCCAGTAATAATTATGACATGGATTTTTTTATTGCTATTTGTGAACCTAGAATTTACAGGTCGTGCAATCTGATGCATGACACAATAACTATGGTATCTACAATTGCATTCAACGTCACAGAACTTAAAGTAAATTATACCATTGATTTAGCTTTGACATTAGGAAGGTGTAAAGGTAGTCATTTCATTTATACCTATCAAAACTATGGTTTAAAGCAATAAGAATCATCCCAAACATTCAACCATATTATTGATCCATATGATCAATGCCTTTTAAAACAGTTATAATTGGACTTAAGATTAAGAAGGACAAAAGATCTTTGCCCTCATTCTAAAGGAATATTGCCATTTATTTTGAAGGAA
>CAAAJI010000073.1:151969-164153 GCA_900642245.1 Fragilaria radians | reverse complement strand
TTGCATTTTAACAGTTTACAGTCTCGACAACGTTTGAATTAGCTATATCCCTAGTGATTTTAGACGCGCACTCTTTAAACACTGTACTCGTACTGAATCACTTTCTCGAGTAAAATATTCCAACAAACGCACAAGGGATACGGGGTAGCACCTGCCAGATCGGATGTGAAACTTTTTTAGTAGTAGGATTTTTTAGTAGTGAAGATGAAAGGCAAAAACCGATAAATTTGGGCCACAAACCGATGTATTCCGTACTACTAAACGCATGAAAGAAATGTACTTGAGCATATATCAGAACTTCTTTTAGATCAGCAGAACTTCCTTTAGAATTCTCATGAAATGCCGGAAGAACTTTGATTCACATGTATGTTCGCATTCCTATGTGAATTCTCCTATGACTCCCGGACTCTTCTATCTTATGTCTTCGAACGTTTGCGTCATTAATCTAGTTGTACTTGGAAAGTCTTTATGCGACATTTCAAAAAAGAATTGCATTTGTCCAATCATCGTAGAGAAAAGTTTCTAAAGCTTCTAAACTCCGCGAATTTATCAGTATTTATGGTGATCACCCTTTTCTGTCATAAAATTACTATGTTAGAAAGCTGCAGCCATCAAATGTGGGAGGAGCCTTCCGAAATTGCATGTCCCGGTAATGCTGCATCGCAAAGGCTGAAAGATTTTCATTGCTCTTGGGCACACTCGTCCTTTACCTCGATAGAATCATTGGATGATACCAGTGTTTTCAAGTACGATGTGGGCGATCTTTGCATCCAGGGTGTACTTGGTCATGGTTCTTTCTCGACAGCTCATCTGGTGAATGTCAAGGAAAGTAATGCAGGTGATTTCAATGCAGAAGGCACATATGTCATGAAGCGATTGAAGACTGCCATCGTGATGAATAGGAGAACATCCAATACAGCTGCATCAGATTTGGCGCTTGAGGCACAAATTCTCGCCAATCTCCAGCATAAGAATATTATTTCCTTGAGAGGTATTTGCTCTGGTGATTTTCAGGAATCACTTAGCACAGGAGATTTCTTTATCCTTGTTGATCTACTCGTAGATACCCTGGAAGCACGTTTACTGCGCTGGACGAAAAGAAAATTTCGCGTCTTACCTCCCTCAAAACCTAGAATTAAGGATAGACTGCGAGATGTTGCTGTAGGAATTACAGCTGGAATGACATACCTTCATTCAAAACAACTCATATTTCGGTGAGAGACAAAAATTGTAGCCTACTTTTCTGCCTCACCGATTCTTCTCTCTAACATCTGGTTTCCAACTTTGTATTTAGAGATTTGAAGCCCGCAAACATTGGCTTTGATAAACATGGAACAGTCAAGATTTTTGATTTTGGCTTTGCGAGAGAGCATACAGAAAACGGAGAGCAACAACGGAAAATGACAGGAGGTACTGGCACTCCATGTTATATGGCACCGGAAGTGGCCCGCATGGAAGAAGATTACGGCTTTTCAGCTGATGTATATTCTTTTTCCATACTTCTTTGGCAGATTGTGACTACTCGCGTCCCATTTTCAGAATTCAAGTCATTTTCTGAATTTTATACAAAAGTAGTCCTTGGTGAGCAAAGACCGAGCTTGAAATATCTGAAAAACAAAGAACTTGCAACATTGATATTGCAATGTTGGTCACCTGACCCAAAGAAAAGATTCACCTTTTCAAAAATTCAAAGTGTATTAGAGAATATAATCAATTCAATTGCATAAGATTGGGCCCTTTCATTTAGCATGAGCCCAAAGCACTTTATTGCAAAAGACAAAAATCCCATACGATAAGATAAAGATAGAGAAGCTTTTCTTGGGTAGATTATGTCTTATAATATCAAAATGCTATATTGTCGTCATCTTATTTTGTTAAAGACCTTTATGAGATATCTTTCAAAACGTGTCCTGAAATGTCTTTGCTGGAAGTATGAGTAAACTGCATCAGAGAGATTTTTCACTAGTGGCTTTCTTTTTGAACAATTTGGAATAAAGGCAGACAATAAATGCTGGATAGTGCAAAAGTGATAGCTATTTTTACACCTCAGGTGATGCAATAAAGCAAGCGCCAAGTCAGACAAAACTCTGCAAATTCGGGTGAGCTGACTTCAGAAATAAAACACATAGAGCAGCTGGCATTGGAATCCACAGGGATATTTTTGGACAAGCACAGGAACAGGAACTGGACTTCACACTATCCAGTCTAAATATCACTTTGAGTTAGACTGCTACACATCACTACCATCACCAAGGGGCCCATCCAAGTAGTATATAAACTTGGTAAACTGGTCCACAGCCCGTGTTAATCCTGTTTGTGTTTGAGAGTCACTTCCAAAACACTCCAAAGTATTTTCTTCTTGTTTTGGGTGGAAGCATCAACAGAAACTCCAGTTGCACTTGTCATCTTCCATTCCAACACCAATTGAGAGCTTTACTTAAAGCTTCACAGGCTGCAACTTTTTCTACCATTTTCAACTTCAATTATCAACTGTACTATAGGCTTTGTAGGTTGCAATTGCTTCTTTACCATTTTTCAAGTTCAGCATTTCTTTTCGAAGTTAAGACACTACCGTAGATCTTCTGGCAGCTGCCTACTTTGTCAGAAATTGTTTCGTCCACGAAATCATCTAGGTGATTTATGACTACCCTTACATCATGAGTACACCAACAAATAAGGAGTTCATCAATAGCCCAAAAAATGACATGGAGGGAATCAGCAGATGGTGATACAAGATGATGTTGAATCAATTCCACTACCTTTTGAACTTGCAGATTGTATAGTCCATGTCAAACACAGTAAACCTACACCTACAGAAGTTGGGTGACTCAAGCAATATTATTTGACACAAGGTGATACTCATTGGTATCCATCAGCATCAGGTACAGATAAGTTTCATGAAAGATAACTAAACCATGGGAAAGTCAACACAAGTTTAAACTCTAAGCCCCAGATTGATTCTGATCTTCTAAGCCAGATACATGTTCTAGATGTGGTAGAAGAAGGCAGATATACGTCTTTGGAATGTTTGGAGAGAGGATGGTAGCATCCCAAAAATTCTTATTGTGAACTGGAAGGATATAAACAAGATTTGGTCATGGGTGAATCTATTGTCCTTACTATCAATAATCCCATACCAATCATGTCGTCTGTAAGAAATAAGAACCTTCTAGATAAAATGCTATTTCGTCGCCTTTCACAGTACTCTAAGTCAAAACAGAAAATGAGGTTGCAAAGGTCGACAAGACGTACAAGACTTACAAGTTTGGAATTCAAGTTCCCAAGGGAATTAACATATGGAAAAAGATGCATCAAAAACTGAGATGAAACAGCTTTCGGAATATCAACCTTTCATGGTACTTGATTCAGGGGAGGCTATTCTTTGTGGCTATCAGAAGTTTTCTATCATATTGATAGACCAATCTTGATGTCGGGTGACAATATGTCATTGGATTTATGCACTTCAGTTTTTCCAAGTGACTTAAAATAAAATCATGTACGAGGAGCCACAGCTTTGCTCATGTCAAGATCGAAGAAAATGCGAGTAATATCTTAAGGAAGCCTTTAAGCAATTAAATGCTCCATTATCATGTTAAGAAAACTTTATTCCGTGTGCCAGAAGTCAAAAGGTAAAGAGATTTAGGAAATTTAAGTTACAGTAATAAAAATGAAAATTAACAAATAAAAAATAGGGAAAAAGAGAAAGAGGAATACAGTTTTAGGTATTTATGAAATGAAAAAAGCCTAGGGATACGAAAAACAAAAGATTGAAGTGAATCATTGGGTTCAAACGCTAAATTCCTTTTGGGAATATTGGCTATAATAAAACCAATTTATGTAATCCTTTTCTGTGGTGTCAAAATGTTATTGCTTCCGCTTAATTTTCATCAACAAGATGATACAACTTCTTCTTAACATTCTCTAGAAACGTTGTCCCAATTAGATATTTTTCAAAGAGAAAGTCGTCGTCAACATGAAATCTGTGTTATCAATTCTTCTCTTTCTAGGCATGCTGCATGGAAGCATTGCTACAACATCGAGTTAGCTGTAGACTGGCCTGTGTTGCAAGACTATGGCATCCACCATCTGCAAGAAAGTTAAGAAATTGGACATGGCAAAGACAACGTTAGGAAAAAAGGACTAAGGAAGTAAATTACTTATCATTGATACATTCTAGAAGATAGAATCAGTCAATTCTTTATCTCATAATTTGGTTTCCTCTAAAAGATGCTGTAGGAATAAGGATTACAGTTGCTTTAAATCAAAATTATTTGTAGATCTTAATTGCCACAAAGGTACTTACAACGCTGAGGCATACATTCTGCAAATGATTTGTGACTGTGAGAGTCAGGAAAACGAGGCAAAACCCAATGATGGATAAGAACCAAAGATTTAACAAATGTTAACGCCTATATTACAATTGTCCTTATTGTAATTAACCGTCTTTAGAATTCCTGTTCAAAATCTTTCTGATCTCATTTGGTATCTACATTGATTAAAGTTTTATCAACTTCATCAATCTTAGTACTCAACTTCATCAATCTTAGTACTCAACTTCATCAATCTTAGTACTCAACTTCATCAATCTTAGTACGTAGTTTATGCCTACTCTTAAGCAGCGAAATGACGTATTCCTTAATCTATACATTTGTAAATAAGGAAAGATTACAATCATCTGTGTGCTAGTGAAGGATTCGTGGTATTCACATATACTTTCTTGGACATTCATTGTAACGCTTTCTACAAGGTAAAAAAACCTCTGATTCATGGATGGTATTTCAATAAAGACAATACAAATTGATGTGAGAGTTCTTAGGCCCAATCTTTCAGCTGGGAAACATGCAGGTAGTAGCAAGGTGACAGGCGTGTCAATGCAAGCGCCAATTACTTGCTCCTCACAACAGTAATGATTGGATCTTTTATAGTCATAGGTCACAGTCCAATAGTTTCACTTGTCTATGCTAGTAATAATAAAATACTGGGGAAAATGACTATGACCTGACCGAGAAAAGGTTTGCAAGATAACCAAGAACTGACCTTAGCTTATTTTGTATCCATCAGCGTATCTGGTTTACCATTAATAATGTCCCGTCGTTACCATAGAGATCGAAGGAGATTAGAAGAAGAGAATATTGTTGAATCCTTGCAATCGGCCGATGATACTCGTTCCGAAGCCGATTCAACAGTTGTTTCTTCCCAAGCCCCTGTTCAATCTTCTCGTGTCGTTAGGGCGAACGCTCCACGTGCTCCACTTCCTACTATTCCGGATGAAAATCAAAGAAAAGCGGATATAAGAGGTAACGATGTTGATGAGTATACTATTGAGACTAATCGACCCATAGATTCAGTGTATATTTATTCGTCATCAAGCCCATCGAAACAGCAATCTGTGGCATCCAGTTATCGACAACGTCGTAACTACCGAAGTGGACAACGTTCTATAGGAGATGCCAGCTCGAGGACGCCATCTTCCGTAGTCACTGGTGTGGTGGATGGTAGTGTGGGAGGGATCTTGGATTCGCTTGGATTAAGTCGGAGCTCTGCCCGAAAACGTGACGCTGAAGATCACGACGACGATGATGATGAGGAGGATTCCTTTCCGGTTCGAATGACTACAAGAGAGATATATGGCCGTGGACGAGCAGGCCGTCCAAGGTCCTCATCAAGTAAGGGGGTTGCTGGATCTCAAATGCATTTACGTGCTGCTGTCGTATTATTCTTTCTCTTATCGATGCTTTATGGGGCTTTCCAATGGATCAGCATGGCCAAATCAAGCTCACAACTGGGAAGGTCCAAACGTCTGAAAGTGAGAAGTAGTAGCCATGATTCTGCATTTTCTGAAGGTGAGGATCGACCAGTAAATAAGGCTCTCATGAGTAGAGTTGCTGCAATGTCACCCAGTAAAGTAAGTGAAAAGTTGGCAAAGGTTGCAAAGAAAGATGAAGGTCCCGAAGAATATTTAGACAGTCAAAAGAAGAAAAAAATCGATGCCGATAAGGACTTGGAAGCTGAAGATAACGGCCCATCCGATAAACTCGAGGCTATAGAGAAAGAAGAGGAGGAGGCAAAGATTGAACTTTCACCTGCCGTCAAATCAGGTTTGGCACAAGTGTTTTCCAAGGATCCAAATCATAAAGATATTCCGGTTCTTTGGTATATTCCAAGGTCTGGTGGTGGAATGGTGAAAAATGTGTTATCCAACTGTAAAGATTTAGTGGTCGCTAGTGAAGTTGGTGGCACTGTCGCAAACAAAGAAGATGTGGAAAAGATTGAAGTCATCGAAGTCAATGGTCACAAATTTATCAATGTCGATACGACCACCGAGAAAGGTCTTATCAAGGCCAAGGCCTTGGGATTAGCATCCTCCGGATTAGTTAACCTTGTTGTTTCCCCTCGATTGCAACAAGCCGCGTCGTTGTTTGGTCCGTCCAAAAAAGGTAGAGCGTTTGCGTTCCTTCGACATCCAGTAGAAAGAGCTGTAAGTATGTTCTACTTTTTACAAAAGCACAAGGTGGCTGTCGTTGCCAATATGGAGTTGGAAGAGTATTGTAAGAGTCCTCATGTAGAGAATAATTGGATGGTCCGTATTTTAAGTAACAAGATGACAGGTGACGTGGGTGAGGCAGATTTGGAGATGGCACAGAACCTACTAAAGGAAAAGGTTATCATTGGATTGCTGGATCAAAAATTAGAATCCATGAAACGATTTGAGTATCACTTTGGCTGGAAATATACCGAAAATCCCGAACGACAATCTGCATGTAGGACAAGGATATTAGTTGGAGATTATCGTACCAATGAGAGCGCCAAATCCAAAATCAAGGAGGGCGCTCAAGCATGGAGTTTACTCATGTGGCAGAACAAGCTAGATATGAAACTTTATAAGTACGCAAAGTCTTTGTTCTTACAACAAGGAGCGGAACTCTTCAGTGATATGCCGTGAACTTGGGACCCAAGGGAGTTAGTTTGGAATCCAGAAGGAAGTGTAAATTAATGAGACACGTTTGTAGGCATTTCATGGCATGGATGGTAGAAAAATCTAGGTAACCACTCTGAAATAGTACTTGTTGATGAGTGTCAGATTTTTTTATATAACTTTGGATATTCATTTCAGAGGAAATTTGAGAAAAATGAGCAAATATTCATGGACAAAAAGAAGAAAACATATCATGGTTATACTGTGTCAACAAATAAGTGTCTAGTTTGAGTCTTCAAAGTTGTGTCAGAGTAGTTGTTCTTTTCTTATTGGCACATTTATATTTGTGTAAGTTACCTTTGTTTATGCTAAAAGTTTCCTAACTCCCTTTTCGTAAATATGCTACTGTGATCGCTGTCCATTACAGTATTTTCCGTTTTCGCGCGCATAGTCGGTCCGAAGAATGCCTCGAGATTGGGTCGACGATAGACGATGGCAGATACGTCCTAGGCAATGGTTTTGGAGCATAACTCGACATCAGCAACGTCTAACAACGTTTTCGTTAATAGCCATGGTTATTATAATTGTAGAGTTCCAAGGGATTCACGAGGCTCGAATGCATCATCTCAAGTTGCTTACTATATTAGAGCAAGAGCAAACATCCTACAATACAGTTGAAAATGAATTAATGACTGTGGTCCGACAAGCTGGAGAATCTTTATCCGGTCAACATTTCGATACTCCACCATTATTGAGTGAAGGACATTCGGATGACCCCATTGAACAGGAGATTATAGGAAATATTGCTACCATGAATAAAGCATCGACAACGTTATCCTCGTTATCTTCCAACTCGAAAAGTCAACTCGTCGATCCGTCAATAGAATCTGAAGTTGTTGTCACAACAAAACCAGCGCTGCGTATTACTTCACAATGGAATTTACCAGAGTCGGATACGAATCATGAGCGCATACCACCATCCCTATCCAACCTTGCGGATCTTAGCACTCCTTACTTTCAGAAGCGCAAGGAATTGCCCTTCTTTTGGCATATCGCCAAGTCTGGAGGAACCAGTGTGAAGCACATGTATTCAGATTGTTACGATCTGGTGTTGGCTTGCGAGTCTGGGATTGCTGAGGGTCATGCTCGGGACATTACACTCAAGGTCATTACTTTGGAATCTGGTTGGAAGTTTCTAAATGTGGATACGACTACACCTGCTGGTATTGAACGAGCCTCTCGATTTCATGTGGTTCGTTCAGGAAAGGCTGATTTGATCGTGTCGCCTCTCCCCCACGAGCTTGTATCGAAAGTCTTTGTACAGGAAACCCGTGGACGGTGCTTTGTGGTAATGCGAGATCCCATTGACCGCGTTGTGAGTCTCTTTTATTACCTTCAGAATGCCTCACACGAACCTACCTACAATCCGACTCTGAAGAAAATGAATTTGGAAGAATACGTACAGTCAGACCTGGCCGAAAGTAATTTCATGGTGAGGAACCTATTGGGGAAAATGGAAGCACCACTATCGGAAGAAGACTTTCACATTGCTTGTGAAATTCTCAGGACGAAATGTTTGATTGGATTATTAGATGAACTAGGAGAAAGTGTTCGACGATTTGATCTGTATTTTGGATTTGGTCTTCCTAAGAAACCTGATCCAACATGCACGGAGAAATATCTCCATGCAGGAACCAATCGTCATGCACATCCCTCTGTTCCACACAAAGATTCCACGACGTATCAACGCTTGCGGGTCATCAATCATATGGATGTTCGAATATATCAATATGCACAAAAGTTGTTTTCAGAACAGTCTGCGATTTTTCAAAAGACTCAACAAATGAATGCAAACTAGAGGTCATCAATTTGATGATTTATTTTGAAACATACTTGGCCTCCTGTACTATCGGTTTCCAGTACTCGTACCACATTTTTCGCAGGATTCAAAATTCAGACATGACATCAGCAGCGTATGAGGCTGCCATTGATGGTGATAAAGGAGCATGGATAGGAATTGATCTTGGGACATCTAATTGTGCTTGTTCGATTTGGGACTCGACTCGTGGCCGTCCCAAGGTGTTGCAATTGCAGGGAATCGCACGACCAAGAAAAGGAAAGGTAGGTAGGATTGTACCCTCAGTTGTATTGTTGACGGAGAATTATGTTACAGAAGCGGAAGGGTCAATTTTGGAGCAAACCTGTGCTCGTGTTCCTCTCTCAAATACGATGTCTGCAATTGTTGGGTATGATTCATGGATGCGACTTCAACAAGCAGCAGCAGGAACATCGACTGCTGCCTCGAATGAGGAGGATGTTTGGAAAGCATGTGTCACGAGTATCAAACGATTACTGGGAAATATAGATCGATTCAACGAAGAAGACGCTGAATTCCTTCGAAGCCTACCGTTTGATGTTGTGGAAGAAGATGATCTCTCGTTGTCACTCAGTATTCAACCCCTTGGCAATACCGAATTTATTCGAGTGAGTCCCATTGAGGTCCTCACTACGATTCTGACTTCCATGCGACTTTCCTCCAATGAATATCTGGGAAAATATACGAGGATCAAACAATTTAAAGTTCCTGGATCTTCCACAATTGTTACTAATTGCATTGTTGGAGTTCCAGCTCATTTCGGACAGCGGCAGCGTCAGAGGATCGAGGAGGCATGTCGATTGGCTGGTTTTACAGGTCATGTTTCTACCATTATTGAGTCTACTGCGGCAAGTATGGCCTACGGCTTATTCGTCAGCGTCCCAAAGGAGAAGCATATTTTGGTCTTGGATATGGGTGGTGGTACGACAGATGTGACCATAGCTCGACTTCATCCACAAGAACAATTTTCTATCATTGCCACACGCGGTGATAGACGCCTCGGTGGAGATGATATGGATGATGCCATTCTTCAAATGATAATCGCGAGGCTGAATTCTTCTCTCAATAACCAGGAAAGACGAGCACTCCTTACTACTTGTCGGAAGTGCAAGGAAGCATTGTGTGGAACCGAGGAAGAAAAGGCTGTTGACTTGTATCAAATCAAGTGGAAAGATTATCCAACTTTAACGATATCTCAGTTAGACTTTAGGAAGGCCATTGAACCTTGGATCAGTCGCGCTCGTAACCTAATTGAAACGACAGTCCAAGAAAGCGGTGTTGTTATCGATGAGGTAGTTCTTGTGGGTGGAGTAACTCGTGTGCCAGCAATCCACGACATGTTGCGAATTGTGTTCCCAGATATTGCAGAATTTTGTACATCCCTAAATGCTGATAGTGCTGTAGCACAAGGAGCAGCCATTCAAGCTGCCATCAAATCCGGCACTGTACCTCTGTCGGAAGTAAGGTCTGCTATGATGTTGGATGCGCTCCCACATCCCATTGGAGTTTTGTTACCCGATGGAATATCCTTCGTCACAGTTTTGGAAAAGAATGCCCCATTGCCAGCTCGAGGATATGCAACATTTCAACTAGCGGATGCTCATCAACCTGGTGTGACTGTGATTGCTGTAGAAGATGTGAGTTCTTCGTCATCCTCATCCTCATTGGAACAAATTGGAGAATTTACATTTTTACTTCGTCGTCTGGATGACATTGCAATATTGGAGGGAGGAAAGCGAACGGTGGATATTGGAATGACGATGGAAACCTCTGGAGAATTCATAGTATCAATCTTTGATGAGAATGATCCAGAACATTTGATAAAGAAGCAAAAGTATCAACAAAGGAAGAATCATGGAGTTGAAGTTTGTGGATATAAACAACCGGAAATTGAGGATGACAGTGTTCCAATCTCGTTAGTTGTTTCTTGTATTGTCCTGTTTCTTCTTTACATTCTTGCAAAAGTTACATTTCATGATCCAGAAAAAGGAGGTAGTTCCATAATTTGAGAAAAAATTAAAATTCTTACATTACTACATCAATTTGAATATCCAAAGCAAATAAACTAACGATGATTTCAAAAAATTCAAAATAATATTAGAATGTTTACTAGATTTCCATTCATCTTAATTTCATTAGAGAGATCCACGGATAAATCCATACACTTCCATACCCATAATATCAAAGAATGCATCTGGACCAAGCGGTTCATTATCAAAGGTTTCACAACGAGCCGTGGATCCTTTGGTAAAATTCTCATCCAGACATAGACCAAAGTCACCGGATGATCCTCCTCCACCCATGACAATACGACATTTCGATCGATCTAGAGAATGAATCAAACGATTCGCGCCACTCCATTTATATACCTCAAGATTGTCATTCGTTTGGAATTGGAATAAACAGGCTCTTCCAGATCCATAATAGGTATCATTATTCGTAGAAGCTCCCCAAGTATCATCAATGTAACCACCTAAGATATGGTTATTTCCTGTCTGCACCACAAGTATCGTTTCAGTCTCATTGGCAACGTGATGCAGGAATGCATCAATAGTGTCTCCATCCCGATCTAGAGAATACAATCGTTTCCAACGTCGGTCTATTAGAGTGTTGGGTAAAACAAAACGAGAAAGAGATTGTCGTTGTTTGGATGTCAACAAAGTAGGACTTGATGTCCAAGATCCATCATCTTCTAATTCTGCTTGGGGGATCCAATTATTGTCATTGTCAGTGTTTGAATTTTCTGGGAGCGTGGAATTAAGTTGAGAGTTTATAATTGGGGCTTCCTTTTCGTCATGGGACTTTGCGTTGTGACGTCCTGTCAACTTTTGTACAATAGTCTTCAAACGAGCTCGAAGCTTCTCTCGAAATGACTTTGGCTTTTTATCTGGATAGAGCTTATAGTAAATTCTTTCCTCAGCTCTCCGGACTATCGTATTAATGATAGATCCTATTATAAATGCATATAATGTACATGTTAAGGAAATGACATTGAATGGCATAGACATATCAGGAACAGGTGGCATAAGTAGAAGAGAGTCCGAATAGAGTCTCAAATTTGTCGTTGAGGTGTTCCAATTAGCCCAGCTGGGTGGCAACTCAATTCCCCTATTCGGATCCGGTGGAAATTGAGAAAATGGTAGTAGGGCAGGATCATATCCAATAATTAATCGTGTGGAACTTTGAGGTGGAAGTATGAAATCATGCTGCACCAGGAGTGTTCCATCTTGGAGTGATTGGTAGGTGCGAGTAGCATTGTAGGTGGATATATCCATGGATGTCATTCGAATGTATGTAGGGATTATGTCCACAAGGGATATATGAGCCTCATATAGATCATCGTTGCTTATTGTTGTTTCCAATCGTCCAACTGATGCCATTCCATTTGGTCG
>CAAAJI010000073.1:140747-151949 GCA_900642245.1 Fragilaria radians | reverse complement strand
GTCTTCGTTATCGTACAACCCGAAAAGTCAACTCATCGATCCGTCAATAGAATCTGAAGTTGTTGTCACAACAAAACCAGCGCTGCGTATTACTTCACAATGGAATTTACCAGAGTCGGACACGAATCATGAGCGAATACCACCATCCCTATCCAACCTTGCGGATCTTAGCACTCCTTATTTTAAGAAGCGCAAGGAATTGCCCTTCTTTTGGCATATCGCCAAGTCCGGAGGAACCAGTGTGAAGCACATGTATTCAGATTGTTATGATCTGGTGTTGGCATGCGAGTCTGGGATTGCTGAGGGTCATGCTCGGGACATTACACTCAAGGTCATTACTTTGGAATCGGGTTGGAAGTTTGTAAATGTGGATACGACTACACCTGCTGGTATTGAACGAGCCTCTCGATTTAATGTAGTTCGTTCAGGAAAGGCTGATTTGATCGTGTCGCCCCTCCCCCACGAGCTTGTATCGAAAGTCTTTGTACAGGAAACGAGAGGACGGTGCTTTGTGGTAATACGAGATCCCATTGACCGAGTTGTGAGTCTCTTTTATTACCTTCAGAATGCCTCACACGAACCTACATACAATCCGGCTCTGAAGAAAATGAATTTGGAAGATTACGTACAGTCAGACCTGGCCGAAAGTAATTTCATGGTGAGGAACTTATTGGGAAAAATGGAAGCACCGCTATCGGAAGAAGACTTTCACATTGCTTGCGAAATTCTCAGGACGAAATGTTTAATTGGATTATTAGATGAGCTAGCAGAAAGTGTTCGACGATTTGATCTATACTTTGGATTTGGTCTTCCTAAGAGACCTGATCCAACATGCACTGAGAAATATCTCCATGCAGGAACCAATCGTCATGCTCATCCCTCTGTTCCACACAAAGATTCCACTACGTATCAACGCTTGCGGGTCATAAATCATATGGATGTTCGAATTTATCAATATGCACAAAAGTTGTTTTCAGAGCAGGCTACAATTTTTCAAAAGACTCAACAAATGAATGCAAACTAGAGTCAAAATCTGATTTCATTGCCCCGATTGATTTTGAGATGATTAATTTTGAAACATACCTGACCTCCTGTACTATCGGTTTCTAGTACTCGTACCACATTTTTCGCAGGATTCAAAATTCAGACATGACATCAGCAGCGTATGAGGCTGCCAGTGATGGTGATAAAGGAGCATGGATAGGAATTGATCTTGGGACATCTAATTGTGCTTGTTCGATTTGGGACTCGACTCGTGGCCGTCCCAAGGTGTTGCAATTGCAGGGAATCGCACGACCAAGAAAAGGAAAGGTAGGTAGGATTGTACCCTCAGTTGTACTGTTTACGGAGAATTATGTAACAGAAGCGGAAGGGTCAACTTTGGAGCAAAAATGTTCTCGTATTCCTCTCTCAAATACGATTTCTGCAATTGTTGGGTATGATTCATGGATGCGACTTCAACAAGCAGCAGCAGGAACATCGACTCCTGCCTCGAATGAGGAGGATGTTTGGAAAGCATGTGTCACGAGTATCAAACGATTACTGGGAAATATAGATCGATTCAACGAAGAAGACACTGAATTCCTTCGAAGCCTACCGTTTGATGTTGTGGAAGAAGATGATCTCTCGTTGTCACTCAGTATTCAACCCCTTGGCAATACCGAATTTATTCGAGTGAGTCCCATTGAAGTCCTCACTACGATTCTGACTTCCATGCGACTTTCCTCCAACGAATATCTGGAAAAATATACTCGGATCAAAAAGTTTCAAGTTCCTGGATCTTCCACAATTGTTACTAATTGCATTGTTGGAGTTCCGGCTCATTTTGGACAGCGGCAGCGTCAAAGGATCGAGGAGGCATGTCGATTGGCAGGATTTTCAGGTCATGTTTCTACCATTATTGAGTCTACTGCGGCAAGTATGGCCTACGGTTTATTCGTCAGCGTCCCAATAGAGAAGCATATTTTGGTCTTGGATATGGGTGGTGGAACGACAGATGTGACCATTGCTCGACTTCATCCACAAGAACAATTTTCTGTCATTGCCACACGCGGTGATAGACGCCTCGGTGGAGATGATATGGATGATGCCATTCTTCAAACGATAATCGCGAGGTTGAATTCTTCTCTCAATAACCAGGAAAGACGAGCACTCCTTACTACTTGTCGGAAGTGCAAGGAAACATTGTGTGGAACCGAGGAAGAAAAGGCTGTTGACTTGTATCAAATCAAGTGGAAAGATTATCCATCTTTAACCGTATCTCAGTTAGACTTTAGGAAGGCGATTGAACCTTGGATCAGTCGCGCTCGTAACCTAATTGAAACGACAGTCCATGAAAGCGGTGTCATTATCGATGAGGTAGTTCTTGTGGGTGGGGTAACTCGTGTGCCAGCAATCCACGACATGTTACGAATTGTGTTCCCAGATATTGCAGAATTTTGTACATCCCTAAATGCTGATAGTGCTGTAGCACAAGGAGCAGCCATTCAAGCTGCCATCAAATCCGGCACTGTACCTCTGTCGGAAGTAAGGTCTGCTATGATGTTGGATGCGCTCCCACATCCCATTGGAGTTTTGTTACCCGATGGAATATCCTTCGTCACAGTTTTGGAGAAGAATGCCCCATTACCAGCTCGAGGATATGCAACATTTCAATTGGCAGATGCTCATCAACCTGGTGTGACAGTGATTGCTGTAGAAGATGTGAGTTCTTCGTCATCGACATCCTCACTGGAACAAATTGGAGAATTTACATTTTTACTTCGTCGTCTGGATGACATTGCAATATTGGAGGGAGGAAAGCGTACGGTGGATATTGGAATGACGATGGAAACCACTGGAGAATTCATAGTATCAATCTTTGATGAGAATGATCCAGAACATTTGATAAAGAAGCAAAAGTATCAACAAAGGAAGAATCATGGAGTTGAAGTTTGTGGATATAAACAACCGGAAATTGAGGATGACAGTGTTCCAATCTCGTTAGTTGTTTCATGTATTGTCCTGTTTCTTCTTTACATTGTGGCAAAAGTTACATTTCATGATCCAGAAAAAGGAGGTAGTTCCATAATTTGAGAAACACTTAAAATTCTTTTATTACTACATCAATTTGAATATCCAAATCAAATAAACTTTTGATGATTCCAATAACTCAAAATAATATTAGAATGTTTACTAGATTTCCATTCATCTTAATTTCATTAGAGAGATCCACGGATAAATCCATACACTTCCATACCCATAATATCAAAGAATGCATCTGGACCAAGCGGTTCATTATCAAAGGTTTCACAACGAGCCGTGGATCCTTTGGTAAAATTCTCATCCAGACATAGACCAAAGTCACCGGATGATCCTCCTCCACCCATGACAATACGACATTTCGATCGATCTAGAGAATGAATCAAACGATTCGCGCCACTCCATTTATATACCTCAAGATTGTCATTCGTTTGGAATTGGAATAAACAGGCTCTTCCAGATCCATAATAGGTATCATTATTCGTAGAAGCTCCCCAAGTATCATCAATGTAACCACCTAAGATATGGTTATTTCCTGTCTGCACCACAAGTATCGTTTCAGTCTCATTGGCAACGTGATGCAGGAATGCATCAATAGTGTCTCCATCCCGATCTAGAGAATACAATCGTTTCCAACGTCGGTCTATTAGAGTGTTGGGTAAAACAAAACGAGAAAGAGATTGTCGTTGTTTGGATGTCAACAAAGTAGGACTTGATGTCCAAGATCCATCATCTTCTAATTCTGCTTGGGGGATCCAATTATTGTCATTGTCAGTGTTTGAATTTTCTGGGAGCGTGGAATTAAGTTGAGAGTTTATAATTGGGGCTTCCTTTTCGTCATGGGACTTTGCGTTGTGACGTCCTGTCAACTTTTGTACAATAGTCTTCAAACGAGCTCGAAGCTTCTCTCGAAATGACTTTGGCTTTTTATCTGGATAGAGCTTATAGTAAATTCTTTCCTCAGCTCTCCGGACTATCGTATTAATGATAGATCCTATTATAAATGCATATAATGTACATGTTAAGGAAATGACATTGAATGGCATAGACATATCAGGAACAGGTGGCATAAGTAGAAGAGAGTCCGAATAGAGTCTCAAATTTGTCGTTGAGGTGTTCCAATTAGCCCAGCTGGGTGGCAACTCAATTCCCCTATTCGGATCCGGTGGAAATTGAGAAAATGGTAGTAGGGCAGGATCATATCCAATAATTAATCGTGTGGAACTTTGAGGTGGAAGTATGAAATCATGCTGCACCAGGAGTGTTCCATCTTGGAGTGATTGGTAGGTGCGAGTAGCATTGTAGGTGGATATATCCATGGATGTCATTCGAATGTATGTAGGGATTATGTCCACAAGGGATATATGAGCCTCATATAGATCATCGTTGCTTATTGTTGTTTCCAATCGTCCAACTGATGCCATTCCATTTGGTCGCTGGATTATTTTATCAATTCGTCCAAACTTGGGAGACCTGATACTGTTTTCGCTTTGATCGTCATTTGATTGCAATATTTCTAGAAAGGGTGTAGCAAAGTTTTCAGGTAATTGGTGCAACGTAACTCGATGTTGTCCTATAACGGTGTTATGAAAAGGTGATGCCGCACCAGTCAGAAATTGAATTGGAACATGACTTGGCATCGAAACTTGCAATGTAATGTTGGTCGTCCAAGGACAAGACAGTCCTTGAAGAGAATTTCCAGGCAAGAATCGATTGAGTGAAAGTTTTGTTTTTTTGGATGGCAGACGTTTGCCATACATTATTCCCTGCTGCATCTTTAGTTGACAAGAATCGTTGACGCAATAATTCGTCATTTCCATCCATATTTTTCGCGGTAACGATAGTGTAATATCAGGATGTGTACCTAACAAGTAGGCTGACCAAGTATCGGCATTTGCTAAAGTCGAAATGCCACATATGGGTAAGTTGGCTTGGATAGCCTCTGGAGAGAAGCCAAAGCCATCCATGGGTAGAAAGATACGAAATCCATTTCCATCGGGATATATGGAACGATGATATCGCTGTTGTTTGATCGATGACAGCGGAGATAGTAATATTCGTTCGTCTTGAACACGATCTAAAAAATTCCATAGAATCTTGGAGGATTGTTGTTCTGGAGATGTCTGATTGGAACCATTTGGTGAAACAAATTCGATATAGATAGAAAGTCCTGATGATGAGGATTCCGTATCCTGTGAGGCATCTCCAATACGAGTTGATTCTGAAGAGTATTCCCATCGAAAGTGCCGTACGTTGGGTGAATCATACAATAAAGTACGAACATCGGAACGAAATGGAGACATGTGCGACCAACAATTTGAGTGCCGATGATGAAAGGTGTTTTGCTCTTGTTGCTGACTTTGATAATCAGTATTATCACATGTTATGGCTGATGTAGTTGTTAATGTGACTTGAGCGTGCTGTGATGATTCCAAAGATATATGAGCGTGTTCTAAATGTTCAAACGAGGCCATTGTTGTTGTCGATATTCAGGTATGTTATATAAGTGTACTACTATATACTCGTTCTCCAAAATAGTGACATGAGAACGAGTAAGAAACATACATACGCTAGGGATAATCAGTATTGAATAAGAAAGTGGCATTGTGGTTGGATTGTATACAACAACAACTATGGACACAATTGCTCCAGGACTGAGTGCTACGTCTCCTCCTCCTGCGAAAGGAAAAAGGGTTTCTCCTAGCTCCATAAGTACCAGTAACAACTCAACTGGTGCAACAGAATGTGGAGTTGTCCTTTCTATTTTAATCCTTGGACTTTACTTCTTTGGATTCTTGGAAAGTCTTTCGGCCTTACCCGAAATATCGTTACAACTAGAGCCACCACGATTCCTTGGTAAGGAAGCAAATTTGAATGTTGCTAAGGATGTATATGAAGTAGTCGTCGACTCGACATCTCAAACAACACAACAACAACAACAAGCACTTCCTGTATCGAAACAGAATGCATCACAAAAACAACAACAACAACAAGGATTAGTAAATCCTATTCGTATCAAACGAACGACCATCCATGATGTTTCTGTTCCTGTCCATGTTTGGCCAGCATCGATTAAAAAGGAACCAGATCGATTCGAAACGATACGTCATCCGGGAGATGGTCAAACAACCATGTCGGTACCCATGTTTTGGTCACCACCGTTACACAATATGGGTCTCATGACTAGAGAATTTGCCCTTAGTATTGGATCCTGTAGTGTTCCAGATCCTAAGACTGGATCGTATCAACGAGGGGATGATTGTCCTGTCGATGATCGAACTATTTATTTTGCCATTGCATCCTATCGTGATTTCCAATGCCGATTTACTGTCGAATCGGCATTTGGACGAGCTAAGAATCCAAAGCGAATTCGTGTTGGTACGTATATACTATCCCTGCCTATGGAACATACAAATGATGCTGATACAATATTGACGAATTATTGAAAATCATAATTTTTATCATCACAGGTATCGTCGATCAACTCATGGAGGGTGTTGATCCCGCTTGCGATGAACCGATTGAACCCTGTGATATCAAACCGGAGCAGGCCTTGTGTAAATACAAGGATCAAGTTGATGTATATGAAATGGAAGCAGATCTATCGGTTGGTCCTGTATTTGCACGTCACATTGGACATCGTTTGTACCGAGGAGAATACTACTACACACAATCCGATGCTCACGTATCTTACACTCAAAATTGGGACGCTGATATTATATCCCAAATGGAGGCAACGAAAAATGATATGGCGGTTCTCACCACATACTTAACAGATGTTCAGGATAGCATTGATGCACAGGGTCATTCCTTAAGGAATACACGTCCAATCATGTGTAATACAGATTACGAAGGTGGTCATCAAGGACAGCATTTGCGTCATGGAAGTCAACCGGAACGAGAGCCTAATATTCACGGAGTACCTCAAATGCAGCCCTACTGGGCAGCTGGATATTCTTTTAGTCGAGGTCACTTTGTAGTTAACGTCCCCTATGATCTCTACCAGCCCATGATATTCCAAGGAGAAGAAATGAGCATTGGGATTCGTGGATTCACTGTGGGGTACGATATGTACGCTCCAGAACGATCGGTATGCTTTCATCATTACGCTGTGGGGAAGAATGCTGCCCAGCGCAATAAGGTCCCACACTTTTGGGAACATGGAGAACGGTACGCGGGTATCGGAAAACGTGCCATGCAACGACTCTTGGGTATTGTCCATATGAATCCTGAAATTGACCCCTCTGAATGGGAACATACCGATGAAGAGAGGTATGGCTTAGGAGGCGTCCGAACACCGGAAAAATTCTATGAAACCTTTGGTATTGATGTGTTGAATAAACGAACCCAGCATCATCTATGTAGCTTTGTGGAACGTGGACTGATGCACAAACAATTCCAAGGACTACTACGTGATGATGGAATGGGAATTGATTATGGAAAGATTATTTACAAATTCGTGGATCCGAGACCTAATGAACCATAACAGTGTTTGATGATATAAATATAAATCCTAGGATTATAACTTACAATTAGCCAATTGAAACCAATGGTTATGTGTTGTCATTAGATTCCTGGAATACTAACTACAATCTAGTTGTAGCTATCTATTTTCCATGCATATTATCCTTTTTTCAATCACTACTTATAGGAATGATGTTTTTTGGAATTCATTTTGCCTGCCTTGAGGAATTGACTGTGAACAACAGCAATTCTTGAAAAAGGTGTGATTATTGCATATTGTTTGCAAAGCAGATCTCCCTATTGATCAAAAGCTTGTAATGTATAAAACATCCGCATCCCGAATCAATATAAGGAAATTCAACAAGAAAGAAGCAGGCAAAGTGTTACATATCTAAATCTTTGAAAAATTACATAGATATTGCACTTAATGGTAATGAAAAAAGGATGTATTTGAAATATAAATGATGCTTCTTTGAGATTAAAAGGGAGGTGTACTTGAATGTGCTATGCGTTGTGCTGTTGATTACACAGTAGAAAAGGTTTATGGTTTCGATTATATTGGAGGAACCTGATTTGCTGTTGTGAAGGAGGTAAAGTGAAGCGCACTGCATGCACCGATAGCGTTGAGAAACTATCCGCAACATGTAAAGAAATACCCCAGGTTTGTATAGTATTCAGATGATACGTCTTAGGCTGTAATTTGTTGTTACAATAAATCATATGAATACGGTACAGTATGAAAGAAGAGAGATTCAATCTTTGGAATCGTATCCAAGACAAATTAACTGGTGAGACAGTTGATTGAGGAATTATTCTGATCCTTATACATACCTTTGACAACATTCTAAGGGTGTCTGGTGTATTGTTAGAATGTAGACAATTTCAGGTAGCTTACCATCATGTGATTCTAAGAATTGAATCTTAGTACTTTTCAATGAGTTTCAACCAATCATGAAAGATATGAAAAATGTTTACGGAGTCAGAATAAATTATGCAAACCCTCAAACATTGAAGGATTCAAATTGTTCTTGGAACGAAAATTAATTTAAAGTCAATGAAGAAGCAGGAAAAGAATCAAAAGATAAGTCAGAAATATTTTCACAAGTTAGGGGTTAGGACTTGCAAAAAGTTCATTTGCAAGTAAGAGAGCGAGACCGGATATCTCACCGCCATTACATTTTTATGCACAAGAGTCAAATCACCAAATGAAAATTACTGGACGAAGTTAAAGCAATTGATGGATTTTTTAAAAGCAACTAAGGAAGACTTATTAACATTGGAAGCAAGTAAGTATGGAAAAATTACATGGCATTTGGATGAAGCCTTTGGAGTTCATAATGACAACAAGAGCCATACCGGAGCTGTCATGACTTTAGGAAAAGGTTGTATTCACACAATTTTCAAGAAAACAGAAAGTGAATGGGTAAAGATCAACAAAAGCAGAGCTTATATCTTTGGATGGCATATTGTCAAAATTAATTTGGACTAAATTATTTATGAAAGAACAAGGTTGTAAAATTGTTGAGAACACAGTTTACAGGGATAACACCAGGACAATGAAAAATGGAAATTAATGAGAAAATAAGTTCAGGTAAACTAATAAGACATTTGGAAAGCATGTACTTTTTTTGTATTACGGATTTAATTGAAAGAAAAAAAAGGAAATTGAAGTCAAGTACTGTCCAACCGACTCTATGGTGGCAGACTGTATAACGAAAAAAGGAGCACAAATCAAGAAACTTGGGGAGATTGTTATGAACATGGATTAAGAAGCGAATTGTCCAGCAGCAGTGTGTTGGAAATTAGTTAAAATTAGTGGTGTATATTCAATTTTTAGAATCGTATCTAAGACGAACTAATAAAACAGTTAATGGAAGTGTTATTTCGATCCTTAAGCATACCTTCGACAACATTCTAAGGGTGTCAGGTGTATCACTAGAAACGAATACAATTTCAGGTGGCTATTAACAGTAGGCATGCTTTTCCAAAGCTTCGTATGACCTTCAATCACAAAAAAAACGAAGGAGTAACTGTAATTCCAACGCCCTTTTTAGGGACGAATTAGGAAAAATCTAAGACTTTCTCTTTCTCCTCGGAAATATTTTTTTGCCATCCTACAAAACATGATGATAAATGCATACAAAAGCTGATATCTAACGTTACAATGTTGAGGTTTGGTGTTACCTTCACATGAGAGATAAAGACTCTAGTCGTAAATTTTTTTTTCAACCGCAATTCCGCCTCCAAAACAAACAGTATTTAAGGGAGTGTTGAAATCAAATAATTCCTAAATAAAATAGAGCACCCTCTTCCACTTAAATGCCAACTTAAATTACTAGGCAAAAGTTGTATCTCAGCAGGACGTACCAACTACAAGGCTTTGTCCAGTCATCGATTTTTATCGACAATCTTCATAGTGTCGTATTGAAGTCCATGTTGAAATAATCCGACCATTGGATTATATCGTAAGCAAAATCTACCATTAAACAGATTACCCATAACAATAGCCCAAATTGCGGAGTTATTCCATTCGTTGTTATTTGATTTCCTCCCCGTAAACGTGGAAACAGTAATTATATAAGTACTGTAGCGAGTACAGTATTTTTCAAAAAGTCACGGTTTAGTAGCATTTAACCAAACTGTTAAGCAAAATATCCCATCAATTTCTCGTCATAATCGGGAGTACGTACAGGCAGACATCAATAATCATTCTCCCATGCCAGCGATTGTCATTACGTAATTATCTACCTTGACTCTCAAAGTAAAATGTTCGCTAGAGCAAAAAAGGAGAAAGCTGAAGCTGATATCGAAATCGCTGCAAGGAATGGAAGCCAATTCAATCTCGATGTGATTCTTCAAGGTGACGGATCCGATGCCTTGACGAATTCATCGTTTCGAAATAACAATTCTTCAAAGTTATTCGGTGGATCACATCGTAGGCGTCGAATAAAATCTCAGTCATTTGCTGCTGTATCTCATGCTATACCAAGGTACACAAATAATGATTTCATTGATCACAATTATTACTCCTCTCGATCATCCACTTCTAGTTTCCCTGAAACCCTTGTCAGAAAGCTATCAACTCCTTTCCTTATCCTCGT
Organism: Fragilaria radians; assembly: GCA_900642245.1. Lineage (NCBI taxonomy): Eukaryota > Bacillariophyta > Fragilariophyceae > Fragilariales > Fragilariaceae > Fragilaria > Fragilaria radians. Next base: position 141,363 of record CAAAJI010000073.1, on the reverse strand, counting down.
GGCCCTTTTATTTTGGGGACCGATTATGATGCTTTCAAGTAAACAATCGTTGCATGATGAGAGCAAACAGCACCATTTTCCCAATTTGTTCTCAACCGAAAGGCGCAATCTGGAGGGTGACACTGAAATAGACTCGCAAGTCGAGCCAGATTTAATAGTTGGAAACACCGACTTGGATGCAAAGATGTCTGATAATGAGATGAATATTGGTAAGAGCGATGAAAAAATGGACTCACCTATCTTGAAAGCCCTTTTGGCAGTACAAGGGACTGATTTTCGGCTTCCGGAAAGGGAACAGGACGCTGATGACAAATTTGATCCAGAGAATTTATCCGAAGATGAGCGGAATGAGCTTCAAATTACAGTAAAGCACAAAGTTAAATCGGATATTAAACAGCTTGGAGGTCAATCGGAGAAAAGCATGGAGCCTCTTCGACAATACTTACTTCGGACACAGCAAGAAGAAGAACGACAACTGAAGCACTATGAAGACCTTAAACTTCATGACAATGATCCAAAATTTGAGATAAGGCAAGAAGAGTTGCACAAATCGGAACTTCGGAAAACGGAGCTCGAAATTTCTCAGCAAAAAGAGCATCGATTACAACAAGAAAAA
>CAAAJI010000073.1:109121-140727 GCA_900642245.1 Fragilaria radians | reverse complement strand
AAATTTGAATGTTGCCAAGGATGTATATGAAGTAGTCGTCGAATCGACATCACAAACAACACAACAACAACAAGAAGCACTTCCTGTATCGAAACAGAATGCATCACAAAAACAACCACAACAACAAGTATTAGTAAATCCTATTCGTGTCAAACGAACGACCATCCATGATGTTTCTGTTCCTGTCCATGTTTGGCCAGCATCGATTAAAAAGGAACCAGATCGATTCGAAACGATACGTCATCCGGGAGATGGTCAAACAACCATGTCGGTACCCATGTTTTGGTCACCACCATTACATAATATGGGTCTCATGACTAGAGAATTTGCCCTTAGTATTGGATCCTGTAGTGTTCCAGATCCTAAAACTGGATCGTATCAACGAGGAGATGATTGTCCCGTCGATGATCGTACTATTTATTTTGCCATTGCCTCCTATCGTGATTTCCAATGCCGATTTACTGTCGAATCGGCATTTGGACGAGCTAAGAATCCAAAGCGAATTCGTGTTGGTACGTATATACTATCCCTGCCTATGGAACATACAAATGATATTGATACAATATTGACGAATTATTGAAAATCATAATTTTTATCATCACAGGTATCGTCGATCAACTCATGGAGGGTGTTGATCCCGCTTGCGATGAACCGATTGAACCCTGTGATATCAAACCGGAACAGGCATTGTGTAAATACAAGGATCAAGTTGATGTATATGAAATGGAAGCAGATCTATCGGTTGGTCCTGTATTTGCACGTCACATTGGACATCGTTTGTACCGAGGAGAATACTACTACACACAATCCGATGCTCACGTATCTTACACTCAAAATTGGGACGCTGATATTATATCCCAAATGGAAGCAACGAAAAATGATATGGCGGTTCTCACCACATACTTAACAGATGTTCAGGATAGCATTGATGCACAGGGTCATTCCTTGAGGAATACACGTCCCATCATGTGTAATACAGACTACGAAGGGGGTCATCAAGGACAGCATTTACGTCATGGAAGTCAACCGGAACGAGAGCCTAATATTCATGGAGTACCTCAAATGCAACCCTACTGGGCAGCTGGATATTCTTTTAGCCGTGGTCACTTTGTAGTCAACGTCCCCTACGATCTCTACCAGCCCATGATATTCCAGGGAGAAGAAATGAGCATTGGGATTCGTGGATTCACTGTGGGGTACGACATGTACGCTCCAGAACGATCGGTATGCTTTCATCATTACGCTGTGGGGAAGAACGCTGCCCAACGCAATAAGGTCCCACACTTTTGGGAACACGGAGAACGGTATGCGGGTATCGGAAAACGTGCCATGCAACGACTCTTGGGTATTGTCCATATGAATCCTGAAATTGACCCCTCCGAATGGGAACATACCGATGAAGAGAGGTATGGCTTAGGAGGCGTCCGAACTACGGAAAAATTCTATGAAACCTTTGGTATTGATGTGTTGAATAAAAGAACCCAGCATCACCTATGTAGCTTTGTGGAACGTGGACTGATGCACAAGCAATTCCAAGGACTACTACGTGATGATGGAATGGGAATTGATTATGGAAAGATTACTTACAAATTCGTGGATCCGAGACCTAATGAACCATAACAATGTAAGATGATTTATATATATATATGTCCTAGGATTATAACATACAATTAGCCAATTGAAACCAATGGATATGCGTTGCCATTAGATTCCTGGAATACTAAGTCGTAGTTGGCTCGTTTCCATGTTCATTCTCCCTTTTTCAATCACTATTCACAGGAATGATATTGGTCTATCTATCGCAACGCTCTTTTTAAGGAAGAACAAGGACACTAAAGAATTTCTCTCCCCTCCCAATGTTGTTTTTATTCCATCCTGCTTTGCAAGCGGTAAGCAATACTGGAAGACTAACGGCATAAATCTATGCCATACCTAACTAACATCTCGAATGCTAGACACAGTTCTTGTCTAAACTGTTCACTTAGGTATTTGCCGTTAATTTTTTAAGCAATTTTATTTTGTTACAAGGAGAACAACTCCCAGAAACAAACAATATTTAACTGTTATTGTTCAAGTGAAATCTAAATAACTATAGCACCTGATGCTAACCTTAATTCACACTCTGGAATCGGATTCGCTACGTAAATGATGCATTTCAGGTGGTCGTAACATCTGTCGTGCCTTGCATATATGTCATTTTTTTGGACAATAGTCATCGTGTCGTAGCAACGTCCCTTAACGAAATATTCCGATCCTTTGATCCGTTAAATACAAACAACTCATTTTTCGGAGTTTTTCCGATATGTAATTTGATTTCATTCATTGTAATCGTGAAAAGAATCTATATAAATACTGTTGCGAGTACAGTAGTTTTCAAATGTCTCTGTCTAGTAGCACTTATCCACCTTGTTGGTCGTTGAGCAAATTACCCCATCAATTTCTCGTCATTATCGGGGGAGTACGTACAGGCAGACATCAATAATCATTCTCTCATGTCAGCGATTGTCATTACGTAATTATCTACCTTGACTCTCAAAGTAAAATGTTCGCTAGAGCAAAAAAGGAGAAAGCTGAAGCGGATATCGAAATCGCTGCAAGGAGTGGAAGCCAATTCAATCTCGATGTGATTCTTCAAGGTGACGGATCCGATGCCTTGACGAATTCATCGTTTCGAAATAGCAATTCTTCAAAGTTATTCGGTGGATCACATCGTAGGCGTCGAATAAAATCTCAGTCATTTGCTGCTGTATCTCATGCTATACCAAGGTATACAAATAATGATTTCATTGATCACAATTATTACTCCTCTCGATCATCCACTTCTAGTTTCCCTGAAACCCTTGTCAGAAAGCTGTCAACTCCTTTCCTTATCCTCTTGGCCCTTTTATTCTGGGGTCCGATTATGATGCTTTCAAGTAAACAATCGTTTCATGACGAGAGCAAACAGCACCATTTACCCAATTTGTTCTCACCCGAAAGGCGAAATCTTGAGGGTGACACTGAAATAGACTCGCAAGTCGAGCCAGATTTAATAGTTGGAAACACCGACTTGGATGCAAAGATGTCTGATAATGAGATGAATATTGGTAAGAGCGATGAAAAAATGGACTCACCTATCTTGAAAGCCCTTTTGGCAGTACAAGGGACTGATTTTCGGCTTCCGGAAAGGGAACAGGACGCTGATGACAAATTTGATCCAGAGAATTTATCCGAAGATGAGCGGAATGAGCTTCAAATTACAGTAAAGCACAAAGTAAAATCGGATATTAAACAGCTTGGAGGTCAATCGGAGAAAAGCATGGAGCCTCTTCGACAATACCTACTGCGGACACAGCAAGAAGAAGAACGACAACTGAAGCACTATGAGGACCTTAAACTTCATGACAACGATCCAAAATTTGAGATAAGGCAAGAAGAGTTGCACAAATCGGAACTTCGGAAAACGGAGCTCGAAGTTTCTCTGCAAAAAGAGCATCGATTACAACAAGAAAAGCTCAAGCAACAACAGTTGGAATTAAGTCAGCAACTTAAAATACAACAGGATGAACTAGAAAGGGAAAGGATAGAGATAGAAAAGCTACATCGAGAAAAAATCGAACTAGAGAAGCAAAAAAAGGAATCTCTGCAACGACTAAATGCCCAACCGCAAAATGTTCGAGCTGTGGCATATAAACAGTCTGAAAACACCCAACTTATTCCGGAGCATTTCGAGACTAGCCTTGCTAATATCTGGGATCCAATTTTATCGACAGATACCCCTCTTTTCTTCCATATACCAAAAAGTGGTGGTACAACAGTTGCTGATATATTGACTCACTGTTTGGACTTGGTTTCGGCAAGTGGTGTAGGTGCTACGGAAGGTCACGGTTTGGAAAACAAGCTCGAAGTAAGAATGTATAAGGATAAAGGCCGATACGTAAACGTTAATCCTGCATCCATTCCAGGGATTAAACACGCGAAGGAGTTAGGCTTAGCGTCTTCGGGATTAGCTGATGTAGTGGTTTTGCATCGACTTCACGAAGGATCTGAACTATTCGATGCAAATTATAGAGGACGTTTATTCTGCATATTTCGAAATCCGATTCATAGAGCGATTTCAATGTTTTATTACCTCCGACAAGCGAAATGGGAGCCTACGTATGATCCGACACTTGCTGATATGACGCTATTAGACTACGTAAATTCAAATAAGGTTGAAGAAAACTGGGTTACGAGATTCTTGGTTCACCAGTACACTGGTCGACTAACGAGCGAGGCAGTGGATGAGGCAAAGGCAATCATGCGTAATAAAATGCTTGTTGGTCTTCTTGGTAACTTTCAGGAATCTCTCAAACGGTTTGAACTTTATTTTAATTGGTGGGAAAGCAGTAAGAAAAAGGGAGTACTTTCTCGAGTTGTACAGTGTCAACAAGATCACGCAAGAACCAAGCAAAACAAAGTATCCCATCCTATACCCGATGAAACCGATCCAGCCTATCAACGTCTCCTTCAATTGAACTGGGCTGACATGGAATTGTATCTTTATGCAGGACAACTTTTTAACGAACAAGCAGTGCTTGTTAAGGAAAAGAACCCATCGCTATTGTGATTTACTTTCGAATCAGAGCAAAACTTGTTCTGCCGAAGTATTTCCTCCGTCCTATTAGGCATACGTTGACAGTATAGACTTCCTCAGGCGATTGGATATTTCCATCGTCGTAAGCTTTCAGAATAGGCGACGTACCATGCAATTAACAGTAAAGGTATTCTAGAAATCCGTACAATAGGCATTGTATCGATGTTTAGCATCAAGAAGCTACTTTGTTCCGTTGTTCTATACTGTGACATTGTGACTTAAGATCTCAATACACCAGTCGGGATGTTAGAAGATAACCGCTGTCACGAAACTAATTGAAGCGTTGTGATGACATCTTAAAATTGAGACTCTAGTGTATACTTAACAACAATGACAATGCAATTTGGATTGATTGCAATCTTTGGCAATGTAAACTGTTTTATTGAGGATTGCTTTCTTGCTGTATAAAGTATTTTTCTGCAAACTAAGGCAAGGCGGAATAATTCTCATTTTTAAACCTACATTTAAGCTGCATTCTCCCATTCAAAATGGGCTGTCAATCTTAGGTTTCCTATTGTGAAATTACTCTACATACTATAGCTGTAGTCAATTTTCATGTAATCTAGTTTGTTAAAACTGATTTTTATGCATACGAAACGATGGTCACAGCAACAAAAAAACAGTGTAAAGATATAGCTATGGGAAGAAAGAACACAAATTAAAAAAAGGGTAAAGATATGGCTATGGGAAGAAAGAACACAAATTGGAGTGAAAAATAATGGCAACTCTTTTATTATAATATTCAACTTACGCGAAGATAGTCATCAATAAAATTTGAGTTTATCAGCTTCATAATCAGAGCATGAAAGAGATATGTTCTAGCAAAGAGAAAAACATGAAGGATAAATGTGTTTCAGTCTCAAGATTGGTAATATATTACAAGCTTGCTGAATTTGCAGTAGAATTTTCAGTTCAGCTATGTAAGGCAAACGAAAGGAGTAAACTAAGAACTAGAACAAGAAACGTATAAGATTCAGCAAGTTTTACGTCTTGACAAGGATCATTGGGCATCTACAGAAACCGAAGAAAATTCACTTGATACCATGAGTGATGATAGCCTTGAGGCATTTACTGAGAGAGAGGAAAGATGTCCAGAATGTGAAAAAAGGGAAAGATACAATCATTGTCAAGATGGAGTCAGTGTTTGCGAATATGGCAATTGTGTCAAGACAGAGATAGGTTGAAGGGGAAAGACAATTCAGCTTTCAAGACGACAAATCCCCGATCGATAGTAGTGACTTCGGATCAAGAACCGGATTAGTCAAAACTGTCGGTGCCCCTCAATCCCTTGAGAAGCTAACTTGACATTCTTGAACATTGTCAATGTATCTGGAAAGAGCCCATTCATTTAATTTTCCAAACTTGTTGGAAATGAAAATCACTACTGATATTGAAATTGATTTTGGTATCCCGCGTCATGGAAAGTCTGACTTCATCTTGTATACCATTGTCAAGCTCCAGCCTACATGCAAATAAGGAACGTGGGTAATAGACAATATTATAAATTTTTATACAGTCGTCTAACATGTTTTGAGGAAAATTATGGGTTTCAGTATAAATAGATCAATTGTTTGGAATCATATTATTTTTATTGAAGATAGTTCACTAAAGAAGAAAATTGTTGCAAAGGATTTCACTTGCAAACAACTAAGTGTTATAATGCAAATTTTGTAATTGGAAATATGTATAAGTGATAATAATTTGCAAGGTAAATTTAGGTTAAAGACTCGTCAAGTAAACTTATTTTTGGTCCTTACTCTCTCTAACAGTATATTTCATCTTCTGACTCGTTCGAGGGGTAAATTTATCAGGAGGCTAATGTTTGTAGGGATTTTTTCTGGAAAGCAATAAAGAGATGTATCAACCATTTCCCATATGCTTGTCAAACGGAAAAATGATGTTACGCTTTTTAAGTGCTAATACATCATTTAATGGTCATTATTCGACGGTCATGAGGACAAAAATGTACATTTAAATAGAGGAAATAGCGGTTAAAATTCTGAAATGACTGGCTTCGTCGACATGAAGAAACATTAGTTTAATGACTTCTCAGGTCGGCTTTTTTATCTTCGCATATTCCGCCCTTGACCGATATATCAAGGATAGCAAGCATCCTTCATACACCTTAGAAATATGTCTACAGAATCAGAAGCATCTAGACCAGATGAAGAAAGTGGATGGGAAGATTGGGATGAAGATCAGAGAAGAGCGTTAGGCCGATCTCATCAAAGGACGATGATTTCTCTCGAAGAGACAGACATGGGCATATCACAATCCTCAGTTACCACTGCTATGGAAGGACAGCAAAGGTCGAATTTGAGAGATCCAAAAGATCAAATTCTCCCAACGGATCAAGAAATAAATAAGCAAGAAAAAATGGCAAAGGAACGGAAGAGGGCAAAGATTCCAGTTGTCTCCAAGGAACATCGATTCATCACAAAGAGATGTCTTTTGGTATCGTCTCTAGCAGTTATGTGCACCGCAGGTCTCATAGCAGCGTCATTTTTGATCCCGACACAGGGGAAGCGACATGCAAGTATTGCAGGACCAGGACGCCCCGATGATTATTACGATGCCTCGGAACATGATAATGTTGATTCGCTTTTGAAATCAGTGACTATTTTCTTTAGAAATGCTGCATCTACTGTCGGAAATGAAGTGATGCCTTCGGATACCTCAAGTAAGAGCGATACATTTGCATTTCTCTATCCTGATTATGCGTTCGGGAATATGCATGCTAGCAGTGAGGATGGATGGACTCCACCGGAATACGATGGGCTGTATTCAACAGTTGAAAATCCTCTCCTAGATGTGCAACCCGTGTTGTGGGAAATCAAAAGATCTGGATCATCTACCTTATTGGATATTCTCACATACTGTGGAAGACTAGTGCTTACAAGCCCAATTGCAGAAGGGCATGAACAAGCTAAGGTATGTTCATAGACTTCTTCCACGTTAATTTTTGGTTGAATTATCTTATGCTAACTGTTGTATGCAGACTATTGAAATATTTTCTACTCCAGATAACACAGGTCATTACGTGAATGTCAACACAGAGACAGAAGAGGGATTGCTGCGAGCTCAGTTGCTAGGAGTAGTTGAAAGTGAATTAGTTCACGTGATAGCAACTCCACACCTCAGCAAGGCATCTGCTCTTTTCACCGACAAAGTTCATACCGGAAGAATCTTTGCGATCTTCCGAGATCCCATTGAACTTGCGTTGTCTGAATTTCGTAGAAGAACCTCGTTGCCTCAAGAAAATCCTGAAAGTCTCCCAGCTGATCTCACAATTACTCAATATGTGGAGTCGGATCATATGGAACCTAATCGATTAACTAGACAACTTGCGAATGTAACAAAGGACATTACTTTGAATGAGAATCATTTATCTGCAGCCAAGCGCATAGTTCAGGAAAGAGTCCTAGTTGGACTCCAAGGAGCTTTCGATGAGTCTGTTCAAAGGTTTGTAAATTATTTTGGATGGAGAATCCATGATCCTGTCTGCGTGTCAAACTTTGAAGCAGCGCGAGACGAAACCAATGATCACCAGCATCTACTGGAGACTTCTCAAGAATGGAAGACATTGGCGGATCGCAATTGGGCAGACGTTGAGTTGTATCAGTTCGTTAAAACTTTTGTTTTCCCAAACCAAGGAAGTCTTCGTGCCACAGATGCTTGAGTCTCATCTGCAATGTGGCAAACAATCATTATAATCTGTCTAGTACTTAAGTATATATTTTATATCTTCATTATATTTAGATATACTTTGGTAGCGTCAAGGTAGATTGTAACGTCTGAAGCTTTAATTCGGCATAAGTTAGACTCCATTTTCAAAACTCGTGTGGTCACAATTAGTTGAATAAATCTTTCTTTTTTGCACAAGTTATGATAGATGATTGATCAAATTACATTTTGCCTTGATGTGTTCACGATGAAAACTAAATTTCTACGGGTAAGTTGTGTGGCTGATATCAAATAAATCATAATCTACCGACTTCTTTATCTGAACCAACTGAACTAAATCAATCAACACTTGTATAAGGCAATCAAAAATCAATGATTTCCTTCAAACCCAAAATGTATGAAGCAACAGTCGAACTCATTTTAAAGTAATAATGACTCAATTAAGAAGAAAAACATTATTCTGGATAACAATGTCTGATTGTCCAAAAATGATGATCTGCAACCTCTTGAATCATGGCAAATTCAATCCTTCAAGATCTGCCCAGTGTGTGCAATCCCCTATTTTAACACTCTACCCACTTCAAATCACACTCTCACTTGAATTCTCAATGAAAGTCTTAAAAAAATCTATACTGCAGTAAATTGTGAAAAATCAACGTTTCACATTATGTATATAGAGTAAATCAAGGGCTTCAAAGGGTGTTTTCCCTCTGTGCTGACATGCACTCAATTACTTACACTACTTGACAAAGAATTAAAGAGATTTCCTACCTATTTTAGAATGGAAAGAAGAAACCAGGCAGTCCTTGATGATGCAGATCATCATTCTCAATGTTGAAATGCTTGATAATAAGATATTTTCTGACTCCCAATCCAGCACATGTGGTGTGTAAAAGCCCTTAAAGTACAAACAATTGGGTAAAAGCAAAACCCGAATCTTGAGGGATAAATTTTTTTTGATGGAATTTGTCATGGACTTTATAGGGGCGTTGTGATGGAAATGCCAGATGTAGAATCGAAAGCAAAAGCATTGTACAATGGCGTCGCTTTAGCACCAATGGTTCGAGCCTCTACTACCCCGCTTAGAACTCTTGCATTAAAATATGGTGCTGACATTGTATATACTGAAGAATTGATGGATCGAAGTTTACTAAATACCATACGTGAAGTCCATCCAAATGGTTTCGTCGACTTTCGTCGAGATACAACAAATTTATCGAACAAAACAAAAAGAAAGGTCGAAAGCTGTGGTGGTGGTCCCGCTATCATGCTTAGAATTGATCCTAAAATAGAAAAGGGCAGGCTTATTGCACAAATTGGGACCGGTGAACCCAACCTAGCTCTACAAGCCGCACTACATGTCCACAAGGATGTTGATGGGATAGATATCAACATGGGCTGTCCTAAGAAATTTTCCGTGGGGGGTGGTATGGGTTCGGCTTTGTTATCTGATCCAGAGAGAGCTAGTAGTATCATTCGATCATTGCGTAGCGGACTTCCGAATACACCCATATCCTGTAAAATTCGATTGATCAAGGATACACAGACAACATTGGACTTTTGTACAGCCATGATAAGTGCAGGTGCCCTAGCTATTGCGATTCATGCGCGGCGTGTGGGAGATGAATGTAAAACTCCCGCCGATTGGAAAACGCTCCGGGAAGTTGTTCCTATCTTGAAGCAGAAATATCCTTCTGTTTCCATCATGTTGAACGGCGACTTTTACACACGACAAGATTTTACGGAAATGATTTCTGAGACTGGAGCCAATGGTGTCTTACTTTCTAGGCCCGCTCTGTATAACACAAGTATATTTAAGAAGCCAGTCCAAGAACAAACGGGACCATATGGGTACGATTCACCATTATTGCTCGATAAGACAATAGTGATTCAAGATTATCTTAGAGAAGCGATTTATTATGACACTCATTATAAAAATGCAAAGTATGTCATTTGCGAAATGATGAATAATCGCCGACACCCTCCGATAAGGTGTCCATACCTTCCTCAGATCTTTCCTCACGGCCAAACGGTTGCCCAAACATGCGATTGTAAATCCCTAACTGAATTGTGTAAACTGTGGAAAGTTGATTCGACTTCTTTCGCTCGAACCAGCAAGCAGATTCCTGTCGGAGAGCATCGCTATCACGATTCTTACTTCTTGACAGAAGAAGCAAAAAATGAGGATGTAACTGTTGAGGTGTCGGATCCAAAACGAGTGAAACTGCAATGATGATAATTCTTTATTTGCTGACAAACCAAAACAATAGGCAAACGATTTCTAGGAAGTGCCGACAATTCTTTTTGACTGCTCCTTTAGTGTAATTTTTGTAGAAAAATTGAATTTAGAGCCTGAAATTAACAACGCCTCCACACTGCTAAGTTAATGAAGATGATTGCTTGCTTCTTGTTTCTTGCTAGTCTATATATAGTCATCATAGATTGTGAAAGACAAAAGACAGTTGTCCAAATATCATGGATATTAGTGGGGTACCAATACTAAAAAGAGCCAATAGTATTGAAGGTGGAAGCCAGAGATAAAGCAGGAATCTAGAAGCTGACTTCCCAAAATATTCCATTCCAACACGTGCTTTTACCAGGAAGAGTATATACAAAAAGGACAAATGTATGGAAAAGGAAACAAAGTTTATCAGAAGAATGCCTTTTTTGCAAACAATGTTCATTAAGGTCAATTACTGCTTGCTAGAGATCATAATTCAAATCAGAAATAAAATACTTCAACTTATTCTTCACGTGATGAATGGATTGCAAAACTATTGGTGAGGTCATAGCTATGATGATCAATTATGTATGTAGACATTTTTCCACCGAGAAACTCGTATAGTCGCACTATGATAGTTGTTAGTATACTTAGTTAGGGGATACAGTTACATGGAAACAGAAAAACGAATCCTAATATTGTTCGGGAATTCCCAAAAAAAGAAGAAACATGCCACAATGTCTGAAGGAAGAAATCATTGAAATCCGACATGGCCGTCACATTTTTTATCGTCAAGTACTTTTAGAACAAAAACAACAGCATCATGAGGGCCTGAGTTTGAATGACGATGTGCTGGATTCATCATCCATCATTCATATGGTATTCGTACATGGAACATGTGCATCATCGGCACAATTCAACTCTCTATTGGTAGCTCTTGAGGAGTTGCTGCAAACAAAACTAAAAGACCAAGAAAAGGAGAACGATAACGTAGGACCGATAAAAATAAGGACAGTCAGGATGGTATGTCATCTTTATGATGCCATATCCTGTGGTAACTCTCCTTTCGTAAAAAATTGGGATGCCTACCATACGGAGGAGTCCATTCAGGATTTACATGCAATTCTAGAACGGAGGAAGATTGATACAAGGACTGTGCCCACCATTCTGGTAGGGCACTCCTATGCACCGACTATTCTTATTAGGTACTTATCAACTTTCGTCACGGAAACCAAGGATATGGGTGTTAAGGGTTGCATATTTTTATCATCTGCCATGAGTGGGGAGTTAAATCCAATACCCAATGGTGGACACCCTATTTTTTCTCTTCCTGTCTTTGTCTTACGATGTCTCCAACCCATGCTGAATAAAGCTTTCCTCAAAATGGCATACCATCCGAATACTAGTGTTCGATTGATTGAGGAAGCACAGGCATCAAATAGTCAGAATAATATGTATATGGCTAAGGCATTTCATGTCCATCAACAGTGGGCACCCAAGGAAGAGTGTGCCGCGTTGCACGAAATACCAGTTCTAGTATTACATGGAAACGACGATAAGGTACTGCCAAAAGAGGCAGGAATATGCCTTGCTGATGCCGTCAGAGCCAAAGAATTTGTGATTGTGGCAGACGCGAGTCATCAAGTAATGCAAGAGAAACCTAATGAAGTTGCAAAGCACATATTGAAGTTTCTTACAGAAATAAATCTCCTGTAGTTCCATCTTTGTTATTAAAATGTTCACTATCGTTTAGTCTTCGTCAATGCTCAACAGTTCATTCACCTTACGACCTTCAAATTCAACTCTAAGATTGAGGTATGTTTTGGCATCGTCCAATTTCAGATCCCAATTGCCTTTACGCTTAGAAGAAGATATGAGATCCACAACATCTTCTAAATCATCCACATTCAAGAGCTTCGTAATTTGAAGGAGTCGTGCCAAAGGTGGACACGCTCGATACAACAAAACGCTGCTAGAATATTCGGGAGATTGGATCCATTCCTTCGCGAATGCTAACAAATCACGTACGTCAGAATCCAAGCTCAATGCTCCCAATGCTGTAAAGTGGCATCGCTTTAACGATACTTCCAATCGCTTTGCTACTGTTCCCAACACTTCAATTACTAAGGAATCTGCCAATCTAGGAGCCAAGTAGATCGTCAAGGATTGAATCATGGTTTGCAAACTCGTACATAAGCGAGACATGTAGCCCTCACTAATTTGAGCAAGCTTGAATGCAGCATCATCGAGATTGTAGTTCATTCGAACTGTACCAGGAGTTTTGCCGACAGATGTTGTCATGAAGGAAGCCCCAGCGGAAGAATCGGAACCAACAGCATCCGTAACAAGCGAACGAACGCGGGGCTTCAAAAGTTCGGCCAGATTTTCAATAGTTTCATCTGCAGATATTTTGTACTTCTCTTGGATTGGGCCTAAATTTTTCACGCAAGCTTTAAGCTGCTCTGCCTCGGTTGATTGAGGAAAACCTTGTTCGATGCTAGTAAGCAGTATTTTTTCCACTTCCATGATATGATGACAAGCAACTTCAAGATCATTCATGGTAGCACAAGCTTTTGCAATTCCTTGTTGCACCTTCTTTTGTTTGGTTGCCTCGTCATCAACTTGAGTCTTCATGAGGCCCGGAGCTGAAAAAAGCGAAATCCCTCCTTCCAATAGACCATCGCCAGGCTTGAGCTTGGTCACACCAATCTCCTGTGCTCTGCGAGTCATAACTTCCAACAAGACGCCCTCTAGGGTATCACCACAAAAATTCACCATGGCAGAAGCTGTGCCTGAATGACCCGTAGCAAAAGCGCGTTGAGCTGATCTACGAGCAGCGAAAAGGCAGGTGTCCACCAAAGACGTTTTCTGAGCGGGGCCCTTGGACATGTCACAAAATTGTGGGACGGATGCAAAAGCTCGTTGCATAGATGCAAGGAGCAGACAGCGTTCAATACCGCTGTAGTATCCTCCAAGCTCTGCAACAACTTCCATGAGGCGAGTCTGAGAAGGCAAAATGGAAAGTGGTACATACGCCGTTTCCTTTTCAAACACAGGAGCTTGGGCCATACCTGTCGCCCAAGCCGCACGCTCGCGTTCCAATCGCTTGGCTTCACGCTCCTTTTCGTGTCGAAGTTGTCTTGCTTTATTGACTTCTCGAACAGTGTGCATCATAAAACGATGATATGATTCAGCATGCTGCAAGCAAAGGGCTGCCTCATCCATTGCTCCATCAACATCTGCTAATGCACCAACTTCCATTCGAAATCCGCAATCATCCATATCGTTGGTAAGAGACTCATCCGCTGAAGATCCAAGGGATTCCATTCGACCCGTATAGCGCTCCTCCAACAGCGCGTAGATCCGTTGTGCATTTCTGGCGACAAGAGCGAGTTGACGGTCCTGAAAATATTTTTGGAATAAAGGTATCACAGCCTTTTCTACCTGTACGTGTATGAGCTGCACGACAGCGGCATCTCCGTCGGCTTTGTGAAGAAAATGTGAGACCATGGGCAAGTGATGGCGTAACGTAGTCACGGCAGTATTATATACTGGGGCCATTTGTAAATATGGAGGTGCGGGAGGAGCTTTCTGTAAACGTTCTTGCTCGCGACGCTGACTAGCCCTAGATTGCGGAAGATCAGGTGGCTTTTCTTCAACCGTCTTGACATTTTTGGCAGCTTCAAGATCACGGTCCAAAATACCTTGTAAATATTGTAAGTAGAGTGAAACACCATCTTTTTCCATATCAACAAGCGATAACAAAGGAGTCAATTCACCGAGCAATTGAAGATTCGAAGTCGAAACCGCAGATTGATATCTTTGTAATAATGTATCACGAAGGACACGCAAGGTGGTTTCCATTTGCTGAACCGTATATTCTCCCGCATAAGCCAAAGCGCGTGGAGTATGACGGTCCATTCGTTTTTGTTCTGTATATTCGTAAGCCGCCTTGGCAGCAATGTCGTACTTTTGGCTGCTAAGTGCATCGGCTGCCACATCTGAATTACGACGTAACAAAAGCGCTGCCTCTACGTCTTGAGCTTGCTCTTCTAGGACACGTTTTTGTTCTTCCAACATCCGGATTTCTTGACTTGCCTGTGTCCCACCAGAAGCAATTTTTGTCAAGGATTCCAAGATCGAATCTGCACAGGCAAGTGCGGTTGTGATTTCGTCTGTATCCTTCCGAAGACAATCGGGCAAATCCGATACAAAATCCAAGAGTTGCTCGTCTAGCTCTTTAGATAACATCTCAGCCTTTAAGGATGATACACTTGATAAACTTCGAAGGGCTTCGACAGGCGACTCAAGATCCAAGGCTTGAGCCATTGTCTTTGGAACGATGGAGTTAATAGTGGTGGCGCTCATTGTGGATATTTCTCACCGCTTCCTATGAAAATTATGTCGCAACGACAAGTAACACTAGCATGGACTACTCGGCATACTTTCTATTGCCGGATCGAAAATCCTTCTAATTTCTTCAAAAGTAGTGTAGCTCATTTAAATTCTCATTTATACACTTGAATTCAGCTAAATCAATCATCATATACCATCCAGGATTTGATGCATCCATGATTTTCTGGACTTCGGAATTCAGCTAGTCTTGACGCCTCTTCATTCTAATAATGCCACAGAATTGAAGAATTCCCTTGAATCCTCTTACTTTCTAATCCTTTTTGAACCATTATTCATCCACTAAATTATATCAATTAAAAACATAGAAGTTATTTAAAATAATTCCATTCTTGATTTTCTAAGCAATATAGCGTAGATGCAACAACATGACATACTTCATGTATGATTTGGTGAGTAATGACATTTTCATTTTCCCTCAACTTTCTCGCCATCCTCATATTTGTTATGAATCTCCAAAGACCTAAAGATTTTCGAGATAGTGCAACTTGTCCCAACAGCAAGACTCAAACGGATACTTTAAAGTAACAATTTTCACGAATGAAAGTAGAAGCTGGCATTCATTTGACCCCATTTGCACCAAAATTTCCAATATTTACATCTGAGAGTTATCAACTACTCTGAGGAGTCCTAAAGTGCACAACCCTTACTGTTTACAGTAACCTTCAAGAAATGTAATAATGCCAGTACCTTTGCAAATTACATGCTATCTTCCATGCGTAATCCTTTGTTCTCTTATCCTTAGAATGCCTTCTTTGTAGATTATATCTCAGATATGGTTGAATCCATCACCCTGATTAAAGATTTGATCTGTGATGGGTCTATTGAATGTCATTTTCCCCGTTATTTCTATTGTGTTGATTAACATTTTATCTATGGTTCAAGAAATACAGAAAAGCAATGATGTTGTGAAATTTTACCCATGTTCGTTTCCTGGAGGGTTAAGGTTTATTTCTTGTCACAAAAACAGATGTATTTTTGCAGTCATATCATCAATTCGAAAAATGGTCTGGAGATTCCGTGAGACACGTGAAAACATTTTCAGGAATTGGATTATTTTAGATCCTTCCAAACCAGTTCCAATAATCATATTTCCGTACCTTGGAGAGGCACCTCTCGATGTGGTTTTATTTGTTGGAACGGCTGTCTTTTATCGGATCTATCAATGGCGTCGTGGTATACTTTCCCGAACCTCTGACATCAGAGGTCAAAAGGATGACAAAAGGAAGAATGATATGAAAAAGGACAAGAGTGGAGAAGATTCATTTGTTTATAAAGCTACTACTTATCAACCGTACAAAGATCCTGGATTATATGATTTCATGGAACAATGCAAAGAATCACGACGGAATTTGCGAAAGGTTCCGGATCCCAACGTTACCCGTCAAGAAAAATTGAAAAATCTAAAATCTAAACAGCAGTCAACGTCCCAAGGCTCCTTAGGGCTATCGCCGGAAAAACTAGTCTTTGAACGGAAACGCCTCAATCCCGTATCGCCTGCAATGTCTCAGGATGGAAACAACGGTGTTAATACCAATTAACATTTAAACTTCATTGGAGGTATGCTGCAGTTCTACCGTTGCCCCTAAAAAGACTGAATTGGCGACATAATGTATCTGAAGGCGATTTGCATTCTCCGTATCGTGAATTCATGCGATGCATCACGGTATAGAATTCGAGAGTCGGAAACATCTTAACATTGAATCCATGTCTGTAAAATAGATTGCAGCGAATTAACAATAATAGCTTCAAATTCTTCTGACTATTCCTTGCAAGAATACATGCTTCACATTTTCACGGTTAAAAGAAGCTAACGGACGGTATCAATTAGTGTCTAATTCACTTAAAAGGTGCAACCGTAACATCACCTTCGATTGAAACTCATTTTTCTTCATTTGGGGTCAATTTTTTATCTTTCCACCTCACTGTCTTTGCTGTATGCATATGCCGTATAGGGAAAGCTACAGATGCACTAATATGTGGTTGAATTCAATAAGAGGAATGGTAAGGTTTCAAGGGTATTTGCATGGACTCCCATTCTCAAGATATTTTGTATTGATGTGACCTCTAGCGTTTTTGAAAGTTGCATGTGTATCCATCCACATTGAAGCATCCAGTGAAGCAAATCAATGCGCATAAGTAAGAATAAAGCGTACATCCGGGCAATTTTTCTTTCGCGTAGGATGTATTCGTGTGAAAATATCGGAGACTGCCCTTACTGTTAATTTGTCCTCTCAAAGTAGTGCAATATTTGCTTAAAAATGTCATTAGTTCCATTTTTTTTATCAATCTTCTTTGGAAATGCTCCCCAAAGGAAAGCAACAGAAAGAGGAATTGTGTCATGCTAGGTTGAGAATTCCAATTGTCTCCTGTTTGGTTAAAAAGAATTAATAGAATTTTGGAAAGGGTGAATTGAGGTTTAGCAGTATAGCGTATTGTCCAATCTTCGAGTTCTTTCTTAACCACAAGCTCGAGCTTAACATTAAGACACTTCACTGCAAGAGAAGCATTATTATTTTTCAGTACAAAGAAAAACACATGATAAAAGAGTGTTGAAAAATGACTTAAATTGAATCAAAAGCCATTGGGAATGAAATTGCATAATAATGTTGACATGAAAATAGTGAAGATGGAAAAATTATTTACGCAAAATATTTGTAAAAAAGATATAAATATAATGGTACGTGACAGTGAGGAAAAATCATCCCTAATCCTAACTTTATTCCATATAATTCATATGACGATCACATTTATGAGCTGAAACGACGCTGTAAATTGACGGCTCAACTTGTGATCTATCTGTGAATTATGAGTTCCGACTTTTTGGCAGCCGAAGACTTTCCATCAAAAGATACGAAGCTTCCAGCAATATCGTCGTCTGCGTCATCATCTGCACATTCAGATCTCTCTCGGTCGTCTTCCATCGCTTTGGAATGTCACAACAAGACAACAATTGTGGAAGTTGTTCCAGCTGTAACATCTCCTCGAAAAGGTGGCGATGGCAAGAAGAAAAAGTTTAGTACAATTGTCATACCAGCTGCCCGACCTGATGATTCATCGGAATCACCGTCGGAACGCATACGATTGGGAATATGTGCCATGGATAAGAAGGCAAGATCCAAGCCCATGGCAGAAATTTTATCTCGTTTAGATGACAAATTGTTTCATGTCGTCTTTTTTGGAGATCATATGATACAGAATGAACCTGTAGAAGCATGGCCAATTTGCCATGTTTTGATCGCCTTTTATTCAACAGGTGCGTGACACTTTCACTCAAAGTTGAGAGTGATTCATTTGAAGCTACGACGTTTTCTAAAATTTGATTTCCTGTTGAACTATCTCTCATTTTATTAAACAGGGTATCCACTTGATAAGACCAAAGAATATGCTGCATTAAGGAAACCAGTGATTCTAAATGATCTAGATATGCAAGAAGTTATCAAGGATCGTCGTAAAGTTTACGATCTTCTCGAGGCTAGTGGTATTGACGTACCTCGTCATGTCTATTTAAGTCGTGATGGCTATGTATCGACGGGAAGTGGTGGAGGAAACGGGAGCAATGAAGTTGAGCTTGAAGAACACGATGATCACATTGTTCTAAATGGTGTACAAATCAATAAGCCCTTCGTAGAAAAACCAGTGGATGCTGATGATCACAATATAGCAATTTATTATCCTACTTCCGCGGGTGGTGGATGTAAGAAACTCTTTCGAAAAATTGGAAATCGATCATCCGAGTTCTATCCAGATATTAATGAAGTGCGTCGTGACGGATCGTACATTTACGAAGCATTTGTGGTAACCCAAGGCACAGATGTCAAGATGTATACTGTAGGCCCGGAATACGGTCACGCAGAAGCTCGCAAATCTCCTACTGTTGACGGAAAGGTGGAGCGCAACTCTGAGGGGAAGGAAGTCCGATTTCCTGTAATTCTGACAGTTCGAGAAAAAGAAATCGCGAGAAGAATCGTGCTGGGATTCCGTCAATGGGTTTGTGGTTTCGATTTGTTGCGTGTGCAAGAAGGTGATTCCCTCGTTTCTTACGTCTGTGATGTGAACGGCTGGTCATTCGTCAAGAATAGTCGTAAATACTACGATGACTGCGCACAAATTTTAACGGAGCACATGCTAGCATCTGTAAAGCCGAAGCTACTTCAGTGCATTTCCACTCTTGATCCAATGATCAAACTAGTAGATGATTCGCCTTGCCGAAAGGAAGACTCGACGACCCTTCAGCGAGTCACACGAATGCTCAAAGGTGATTTATCTATGACTACGGAATCATCGACAGCTAACGATAGCAAAAGATCAGAAAGTGGAAGTATTGTTGATGGACTCCAAGGAGATGATTCGGTTTCTGCTGCGACTACACTAGTTGATGGCGCCGTTCCTGTTCGTCAGATACCCGACACGCTCACATCAGAGCCAGCATCGATGTGTGCATCGTCTACAAGCTCGCAGGTTGATGAAAGTGAAGGAAAGAGAAATCGATCATCGAGTAACACAACGCATCCTGAGGAGCTCAGATGTGTGATTGCCGTTATTCGCCACGGTGATAGAACACCAAAGCAGAAACTAAAAGTAAATACCACGGAGCCACATTTCTTAGACTATTTTCATGATCATACTGATAACTGCCGCAAGGATCTTAAAGTTAAAGCGAAGGCGCCAATGATCGAATTTCTGGAAACTGTGAAACGAATGATCTCGGAGAAAGTAAACGATAAAAATACAGGTCCGAAGAATTCCGACGAATTGGGAATTCTCTACAAACTAATGCACATGCGAGATGTGTTGGAGCGATGGAAAATTGCTGGTTTGAATCGAAAATTACAGATCAAGCCTAGGGATTGGATCGAGTTTGTCAATGATGATGGTGAAACTATGGTTCGTTGCACAGAACTTCAGCTCATTCTTAAATGGGGTGGCAATCTCACAAAGCTTGGTGAAAAGCAAAGTATACAATTGGGTCAAAATTTCCGACATTCTATGTACCCTGATGCTCCTGGGGGTGGTATTCTACGCCTTCACTCGACATTCCGCCATGATTTAAAAATTAAAACCAGTGACGAAGGCAGAGTCATGAAGACTGCCGCTGCTTTTTCAAAAGGGCTACTCGAACTCGAAGGCGAGATCCCTCCAATACTTGTGTCACTTGTTCACAAAGAGAACGAGAGCATTCATATGCTAGACCCATCCGGAAACAAGGAGGTGAAAATGGAACTTGATGAGTGCAAAGAAAAGGTAAACTACAACCTTCAACGTGACATCGAATTCGCTGAAACATTGCCAAGTGTTCGCGAGGAACTTGTCGGACCATCAGAACTCTCTTCCTTGCATGAAGCTCTGAAGGCAGTTGGAAATCCTAGAACATGCTTGTATAGTATTCACAAAACGATTGGAGAGCTTCTTACTCAATTAGAAGAAATGTTGGGTTTGATATCCAGTGGGGATGAAAATCAACTCGACGGCGAAGGTCTTAAAGGGGATGATGAAAATTTAGCGCTTAGCGGAGTGAAGCTTTACAAAGGAGAAACACTCCTTGAACTGACAGAGCGCTGGCGATTTATTCATTCTCGGCTGTACGATGACGACAAGGATGTGTTTGATTTATCTAGAATTCCTGATGTTCACGGTACGTATTAGATATTCAAGTCACATTAATGTCAACTATGTCTAATCATTATTTCGAAGATAATGTTCGATTCGATATGCTGCATAATCCACATATTGGATTGACGAACACTTTGGAAAAACTTTACCATTTGGCCAAGTTCATGGCTGATTGTGCAGTACCACAGGAATATGGTATAACTATTGGCGAAAAACGCTCAATCGGAACCAAAATGTGCAGAGCGCTGTTAGAAAAAATTAAATACGATTTGATCATTGCAAGGACTGATAACCAAACGGATATGAGGTACATGATCAATATGGAATATGGTAATGATCTCCCAATAACTACGATGGGACGTCGGATTCGGACAAGGTTGTACTTCACTTCCGAATCCCATCTCCATACTCTGTTGAATGTACTTCGATTTTGCAATTCTGAAAAGACGAGAAGTCCCATGTCCGAAGATGGGAAGAAAATTTGTGCAGAAGCGCCTGAACTTTGCTACTTGACACAAATAATTTTTCGATTATTTGAAGACACTAAACGAGAGCCCGATGATCCACAGCGATACCGAGTTGAATTGCTCTTTAGTCCTGGTGCAACCGCCACTCCAATGCATATGGCAGAAATGGACCGAGACTCTGATAGTAGTAGATTTGACACGGTCCCTCTTAAGGTGATAGGGCGCGATAATCTATCTTGTCATGAGGTTGAAGAGTTCTTGAATGCTTGCATCATTGAAGGTCATACAGAAGAAGATATATATGAGGTCGCATCATTTTCGACAACAATGGATGAATATAAGAGAAAGAAAAAGATGGGACAAGGAAAAATAAAGACAGATGATTCTGGTAAGTTTGTATTTTCCAATGTACACTCTGAGGAAAAAGCTCTCATTCAAGAAATGTTTCTTTAGTCGATACAGCTATGCAGAGTAATCTTTCAAAGACTGGAAAAAAGAAGAAAAAGGAGGAAAATTTGGACCTTGAAATACAACAAGGCAATTTGGACCTCGATCCAGCTCCTGTTCTTGACACGAATCAAGAGATTTCGTTGATTGAGAAATCACAATTCTTTTCTGGTAAGGAGCCACCAATCCCTAAGGAACTCAAGGGTTCACCAGATATTATTTCCATGAGTACTCTTGATGACTATGTTAGCGTCGTCACGGTGAATGATGATGAGGAGGATTTAGACCCGATGTCAAACATTCTAGCCCGACAATGGTATTGGAGAGGCATTGCAGTTTTAAGCTTTTTGGCTGGGGTTGGATGCATGTATTTTTCCATGAGATTGAAGGAGAGAACGCACCACCGAAGACGCTTTGGAACATGAGTTACGTTAAGAACTCTTATTCGAATTTTCATTTGGATGGCAGGAGTGAACGCGGATTGCAAAAACTGAGCGAATAAAGAAGCTTAACTCATATAAAGGTGAAGGTGACGATAATGTAGATATAGATCTTCCTTAATGACCATATGATGTGTAGTCAGGGGACATAGAGCGTCACCCAATGCTAAACGTGCCAGAGTGCTTTTCTCACAAAAGTCTGTTTTGGGATTCTAGCTGGATCTGCGTTAGGATCCTCACTGAATCTGATCTACAGAGCAATTGAGCTAAGCAGATACTAGTTCCTTTAAGATAGGAGCAGGCCAAAATAAAGGAAAGATAGGGTAATACTCTAAGAATTTATACAAATTGTAATTATGATCTAAAAAGTTACTTTTATCCTAGATCTCTTGTGAATCAATTGCAACATGTTTCCTTGACCACGTAGTCTCTTTAGCTTACGTGTTAGATTCAACACTTAACATTTAGACTTTGTGATCTTAGATTCATGACTTCGATTAATCAATTGTGAATCTTGATAGATTCCTGTTTGTTATTTAGGAATCTGTAATAGTTATTCCTACCGTTTTGAGATGACGGTCGTGAAAAGATGTTAAATGATCTTCTTCATTTATAAGCAATATTAAGCATCACTAAATTCATATAAGACTATGTCTTAATTGAATTTGTGGAAGGTAAAGAAAGAACGGTTACCTATGTGACCTAGTCTAGTTTAGGTGAGTAAATACAAGAATATTAATTCTACTATTATTTTCTATGTACTAAAGAAAACTTAGGAGGTCTCCAGTATTGGTAGACACACACATCTCTTAGCCTTAGAAAGTTATTACAGTATTATAAGACTGTATTGCTTACAACCTATAGTGTTAGGTAGTATCTTAATGAACTTAACTCAAGGTATGTCAGAATCAATTTCCAATGGTTGCAATCAATATGGTTATCTATTTTGACAAATTTGTTCTCAGTTTGTTTCATAGCTTGGTCAATGTACATTATATCAGCATTAGTACGGGCAAGGAATGCTATTGGATCACTCATGTCCTGCTGTATTTGATAATGTTCTTCATGCAACACCTCATAGTATGCTGAATATGCCACACGCTTGTTGTCATGTTGCTCTTGATTCTCCTGCATGCGGGTAGTGACACGACGCGGACGACTGTACTGACTGATGTTTGGATGGTTTAAATTGGGAATCTGAGGGGACTCTTGAATGTTTTACTAGTTGCAGCAGGTGATATGTCTTAGTTTACCAGTTCTTGCTCGTGGATTCCACTTTGGCAATTTTCCGTTGGTTGAAGGCCATTTTGGAGTGCATATACTGGACATCCAAAGTTGTGATTGGACGTGATGCAAGGGCTAACGGTAGAGCCAGTAAAGCGCTCATGAGGACAGGATCCATCCTTCTTATCAGGCCAAGTGGAGATAAAATGATTAGCATTTCGAAGTGCGTATGGCCATAGATTAAGCTCAATAGTTGATGGCCACCACGCCTTTGCGTACAAAAACTGTTTACGTGCACTTTCCTGTAAGTCTCTAATCCTCTTTCAGCAATGTTGTTCTGGAAATGGGGTATTCACACCTGAGCAGCTGATGGTTTGCTTGGAGTGTGCTATGGCTTGAACAAAATCATTGTCTGTAAAGCAACCGTTATCACAATGATAATGTCTGATTGCAATACTATGGGAGAGGGCAAAAGCTTCACAAGCTTATTTTGCTTGCATGCAGTGTTGGTAGCAGGGTCCAACTTGATTGTTCTATGTATTGTAGCTGTTTCCTTATAAAGAAGATTTCCTTTTCAGTAGTGGTTCACATTGTGCAATACTTCTTTAGGAAGTTGTCATTAGCAGATTGAAGTCAATGCTGGAGATTGTGCCTTCTCCTTTCACTTCATAGGGTTTATCCTTGTTGATCTCTTGAACCGTGCTCCGGTGGCATTATGGAATGATTGATTAGATTTGTCATACAGCGTGAGGCACAATTATCAATACTGAGTCCGAATCAAATTGAGAGATTTGGTATTTACTGGTATCAGTTCCAGCATGGTTCTTGGCAACAAGAGCTTGTAAATAACTACGCAAGATATTGGGATATCTTATATTGAGTAGATTGGAAAGGAATGAATTTGTGTTGAATTCTATCTTGAGAATGGATTTTGCCGAGCAACAAAATGTTATAATCACACACTTGAGCCATTTCTAAATGATAGGGATACATGAAATATAGATCAGGAAGGAACAAACTTGCTTCATGAATCCCAGGGCCGCAGCACCTACTCACTCAGAGCTAGCACTTTTGCTGACATCATCCAAAATGGCAACAAGAGCATTTGTAAAAGGTAGATTGCTCTAAGAATTGATTTTTGCGTTTGATATTGATTTGGACTTTCTTTCTCCATCTTTTGGCGTAGACAACAAAAGATGGGTCCATTTCCTTCTGGTTCATGCTCTACCCATTCATTAAGGTACTTGCACCAATGATAGGTTTTACAATTTATGCTTTTCGTTTCAGGGCTGCCAGCATTTGTTGGCACTTTCTTCCATGCCGTATCATCCTTATGCTTGCCCTTTTGCTAGCCTTTCCAGTATTCTTCTTACCACGGTCTTTATCAATGGAGGGAAAATTGTGAAAGGATTTTGCATCAGCTCCTTTAGAAAGCATTAGATTTGAATCCTTGAACTGCTTCAGTTGTACATAGAGGGCAATAATTTTTTCCTCTTGTGGTCAGATAGCACACCATTCATTGTCTTCAAGCATGGTTTTAAACTTGATAAATGCCCTTGTCATGAGTGTGTGCATACTGTCACTTCGATCATAAGAATCTCTCTGGCTCTGAATATACTTTCTGAAATTGTCATCAGCAGCTGCCTTGTACCCTGTGAAAACGTAAACAATGAAACTGGGAACAGTTTCTCCACCGGCCTTCAAACCCTCATAATTGATCTTGGCATGTTGGTTAAAAAGTTCAATATTACTATTACATGTTGGCATATAGTCATCTAGGTTCATCAAATTACCGAGCAATGTTGTTGATGTTGCTCTTGTGTCGATTATTGCTTTGTTCATCACTAGTTTGAAAAGATCTGGCCCAAAACACTTATCGTTGACACTGTACTGTTTTGCTAATGAGATAATCTTATTCTTTCCAGACTAAGTCAGTGGTACCATGATGCAGGAATACATTTGTTGGGCATTTTGGGAGCGTCGCGACTTATTTGACCTAGATAATCTGCCACATGTTCTTGAACATTCTGTCTACTAAGCTGTTCATATTGCTTAAGGTTTCTGCTAGCTCCACTTAAGTCAGGTAAGTCAATGATATTGCCTTGGCCAGCTAACTAACCTGGAGCAACAGCTCTGTCACGTAAATCCTCTATGAATTGGTGAATCTGACTTGATTCCACATCAAATTAAATTGGAAGGGTGGTGGTGGCTTGTTTCATTTGAAAAATCCACTACGGGATGTATACGCAATTGGCTGGTCACGATTGGACCGACCTGGGATAGCAGAGAAAATGACTTCACATTGTGGTTGGCTCTGCTGTATGCCTTGTTGTACATGTCTGAATTGCATTGGCTAGGGATTGAATGTTTGCAGCAACTGTCATTGTTCAAATTGTATGGTTGATTCTCTCCAGAAGATTGACTGTTCAATTAAGTGCAATAAATAATGTCAATCATGTTGTGTTGAAAGCACAATGTATAATATGCATAATTTTACCCAGAGGAAGCGTCTGGGATTCTAGCTGGATCTATGGTAGGACCCTGCATTGAATCTGATCTACAGAGTAGAACTAAGCAGATTTCTATTTCCTTTAAAATAGGAACAGCTAAAATAAAGGAAAGATAGAGTAGCGATATAAAATTATATGAATAAAAAAATAAGAAAAATGAAAAAATATGAATACCACAAAAGGCAAGGAAGGCCATGACACAAAATGCCTTCCTTAGATTCACTGACTATAAAAAAGTATTTGACATACTTACTGATGCCTCAGATTATCAACTAGGATCAGTCATTAGTCACAAGGGAAATCCAATAGCATTCCATACATAGTAAGCTCACTGAGACACAATGTAATTATACAGTAAGAGAAAGAGACATGATCTCAATAGTTGAAACTCGAAAACACTATTTCAAACTATACTCCTTGGTGATGGTATACAGATTTATATGGACCATGAAAGCTTAACTAGACTGACTGCAGTGTCTAAACTCTAAGTAGATTAGATACAGTCATGTCATCAACAACTGTTGGCTCCAAGCAATTAGATGAGATTTATGAAAACAAAGATGATAAGAGTCTACAAGATTTAGACTATCCATTGAGTACTCAGATTAGAGCTGAAAATTGGTGAAAGAATTAAACACTGATGCATTATAAAACACGTCATCTGGATTACTTCTCTAAGACTGCTGATGGACACAAAGTCATTCTCTCTAACAAGAAGATGTACATTCCTAAAACGCTTAGGAAACCAATCTTAAGTTGGTAACAAACTGCGTTGCAGCATCCAGGTACAAACAGAAATAACAATGCGTTCATGGGCAGGACTCAGCCAAGATGTTGGACGTAAATTAATTCCTGGTACAGAATTTCAAGAACTCTTACTTTCATGAGGGTGTAAAATCAGTTACAACAACGGTTAAAAAACAGGAATCAAACTCTGTAGAAAGTGTTCACGAAACTTTAGAGAATATGCTTTGTCCTCATAAATTAGAGGACAATGATTTGTTTATCAACTTCCATGGTCACAAGAAATAACTAATTGCGCCTGGACTATTTGCTCAACAGTACACAGTGTATTAGGTGCTTCGCCAGCACTTTGATTTATCCTTTTCCACTGAGTATTGGGAAATCAGAAAACGCAAACAAGAGGCCTCAGATGCCAATACACAAAGAAAATTCTAGAAGAATCAAGCACAAATTCAAAGTGAAGGATCAAGTATTACTTGATAGGAGAATACTTCAAAGGAAAATAAGTCCAAAACAAGTCGGACCGTAACACAATATCATTAACAACATACAAGTGCCAGCCAATTATACATTGAGATTCATTAATGACAATTTTTGCCACGCAGCCCTTTTCCGAAAAATGAAAAAGAAAAACTGCATTTAGTTACGAATTTTCCTATAACCGGAGGACTTCCTTGAGCTGTTGTCGTGCCTCAAAAATTGATCCGGAATACTAGTCATTTTATTAATGGTTATATGTATCCCTTTAAATACTTTGTTAAGCAAAATATGCTTCTTACAAAATGTCACTACTAATTATTATTGCTAAAGATACTTCTAGTATCAAGCCTTTAGTCCTGCTTGTCAGAAAAGCATTTCCAAAAGTATGTTCTATGATGTATGAGTTCGGACCTCACCATCATGATTATTCCATCATTTAATTGCCTTCATAGGGATTCCCCAAAAGTCATCCAATATAATTGAATCTAACAGTTAACTGGGATGACAGGAGATGATTAATGAGACAGTATGTTAAAGAATGATTGAGCGAGATCAGCATTGCTACAAGCGGAAATAACCCGGATCTTGATAAAGCCAAAATCATGCAAATTAGTGAAACTTAATTTTATACAAAGCATACTATGCAACACATTCAAGCAAAGGTTCGAGATAAAAGCCTTTTATCTTTTCATTTCACCAAGGCTTGGTCACGACTCTTTTGGTTAACTCTGAGATTTCATAATGAGTGCAAATTAGAGGTTTAAGGAATACAGGTAGACAGGATACAGGGTCAATTTAGTGTGAGCATTACGTACCTAAAGTATTCAAGAATAACGGGTTTATCATTGTGAAAGCTTTGATTCCCAAGATAGGTAAAAAAGTTGAATAACAGGGCTGAAGAATCAAAGAAGATGCTAAAGATCTTCGATTGACATGAGTTAGCGTAGTCAGAGTTGGTTGTATCAGTCAATGTTAAAAAAGCAGAGGAAAAGTGTCATTTAGCATGAGCAAAGCTAAAATAGCTGGTTTCAATGCTTAATAAAAGGCTGTTTTCAATCCATACCTTGCTTCTGGATTTGAGTTGTGCTTTTTCATTTAAATTGCCCGAATTGCCGCGCTATTCCTAAGAACACTGTGCCATTTAAGGTAAATGTGTGTGAGGTTATAAAATCTATTCGATTGATGGAATCTTTGAATTTGTGGATACTCAAAAGGCATGTTCTTGATAGCTAACGTGCCTTTTCACTTCTGGATTGAGTCCTTTGTTGTGCACTTGTTCCCCAGCATCGTCTTTTTCATGTGCTACTTGAATGTGATTTTCATTTATATTATATAGAAGGAAACTTGGGATGTATGTAAAATGCGAGAGAAATAGGGAAGTGGAAACGAAGCTTCAGCACTGTATTGTAGAATACGTACGATGCTATATGATGTTGGACTGCAAGATAACATTAGAATTTATGTTGAATATGGAAATACTGGTGCCTTCCAGTCAAATAAACAAAAGGTTGTATTTATCCACTTCTTGTAGAATCAGCTGTCATTGATTCATTGTATTT
Organism: Fragilaria radians; assembly: GCA_900642245.1. NCBI lineage: Eukaryota > Bacillariophyta > Fragilariophyceae > Fragilariales > Fragilariaceae > Fragilaria > Fragilaria radians. The sequence continues at coordinate 112,310 of CAAAJI010000073.1, read as the reverse complement.
AAGATTGAGATATTTGGAAAAAGTCACTTCAGTAATATAAGCATTACAAACGTCGCTGGAAAGAAGGATGAATGGTTCACTTGGAGTGAGAAGTTTCTGGCCACGTTATGGCAATAATTTGGAGATGCATGTCCAGTATCAAGCCTTTACTCTTACCTTTGTTTACTTCAATTTTATGAATTAATTATCTCTGTTTCTGATTTTTCCAATGTCTTGGTTTTTTATAATTGTCCTCTTTTTTGTCCTTCTTTAACTTCATCCATACTTTTGGGTTTCTGTGATTTGCAGATTTAATTCATTTTATTGCACCCATCTTGATATCCAACTCAGTTAGCTCTTGACGATATGAACTTTACTTTTGATAAATACTAGGTTAATACAGACTAATGTGCACTCTCATTGTAGATCAAACAATAACTTAAATGTCATTATGCATACGCAATGCTTTCTTGAGATGTACACATTTTAATTCAAAATAGTGTGAATGAACGGACTTCATGGTTTACCCCTACTAATTTGCGTCGCTCACAAAACCCTCAAATAATTATCGTACCGGACACTTCTAGCTCTTGCCTTTCCTGGTATTCTGTTTTACCTTCCTTCGCTTCATTCCGATGCACAATGATGGAAAGTCGCGCAAAAAGGAAGGGTGATAATACGTTTTATCGCTTGAACTGTAATGAATTCGACTAAAATCATAAAGATTAAGTTGCCTTTGGAAGCTTGAATAGCTACTCATCCGAGGAAAGTATTCCTTCATCACTTCAGCTTCAAAGCGAAGTGAGTCAACAATTACAAAGGCTGTTCCGTTTGGAACGAAATGGGCAGTATTTACTCCTATTCGATCCTGATCAAGATCTAGAAGTAACCGATGTAGTTTCGCTGGGAAAGCCCCAGAGAGTATGCCGTCTTTGCGATGGTTATTGTCTCTAGCTGGTTGTTTTGCGTTAGACAAAGCAGGTGAGTGGCGCAATGTGAAAAAATTACATAGTGACTTTTGTCTTTCAATGACTCGTCTCGTCAGTATATTTATGGAAGGAAGAGACAGTTCTAATTCAATTGGAAAGGCTTGTTGTCGGGATAAAGGCATGGCTCTTGGGCTTGCACGGTTTGCATGCGAATGTTGAAGGAATATGCTGTGGTGACGAGGCCAGGCCAAACGGAGATGAGATGGATTTGAAGTGGTCATCAAGTCGTTGACGCCAAGCGACTGTGAAGAGTCGAGATCATATATCATTTTGGTTGTAGCCAAGCCCTCCAATTCTTGTGACCAAGACTTCATTAAGCGACTAGTGAGGTTAATCGCGTTGATAGTGTTGACTATGCTATGACTCCCAGAGAAACCGCTTGAAATCGATTCATTATATTGATCATTTTTTTGTCCTGCTGCTGCTCCACTTCATCCTTCTGGGCTTTTGTTGAGGAACTTGGGGGTGTGATAATACTTTGAAAAGGAAGGAGATGCCTGGTCAAGAAGCAGGACTTAGGTTGGTCTGCAGGCAATGTTGAAGGGAAAGAAAGTTAGTTAATTTTTTGAAATGGCGAGCAATTCTGCGAGCAAAAGAATAAATCATTTCTTTCCCATTATTACGCTCATAAATATTTCTTCTTCTACGATTGGAGGGGATAAACGCAATTTACTTTGACAGGAAATGTTGCCCTTCATCAAGACATAGAGTACTACTTCAGATATCAGTAAACTCACCTGAAGTCAAGTCCGTTAATACAAGTTTCGTTTTATCTTCCAAAACATTGATGGAATAAGCCATTTCCTTAACGTTCTTGTCGTCATGCACATCCATCTTCAGACAACGTTCAATCAAATTCTTTAGCGCTCGTGAAGACGTGGAAAGCTCACCTTCCACTAGATGGCCCACATAGATCTACGTCAACATCGCAGTGTTACATTTAGTGTGCCATATCAAGGAACAAACGTATTATACTTACTTATGAAAATGAGAACCTTATTTACGACATATGACCTCGAGTTCCATTGGGAATCAATTTCTTGGATCCGCGAAAAAAAAGACTTTACCTTCTGAACAGAGATCATGCAAGGTAGATAGAAATGACTTAACGAGTTAGAGACACGCTAAGGAACGTGTCAGCTCTATGACTAGCACTAGATATACGATCCGGGTTAAATTTGTCTTTGTTACATAGGTAACGTTAACGCGACAAACAGTATAGAAAAATAGTGCTTAGCATTCTGATTGGCCCTGACGGTTAAAGTTTCACGATAGAGTTCTAATCAAAACCGTACTTTTCCCAGGAGAATCAAGGGATGAGACTGAATAGTCACTTAGCTTTCGGGCAAAGTCAAAATTGTCTTTATTGAGAAGCAGAAAAGAATTAGCAAATATAAAGCCAAGATTAATGTTTTCTTTTGATATATGCTTGGTAGATTATGCAAGTGTTGAAAATCTAGGATGTGGCCCTCCATTGAAGATGAGCTCACCAGTATGATACGATTTTAATTTTCTATAAAGGGAAGAGAGACAACAGATTTGTTAGTGCAATTTTTACTGACAAAAGCGACTCAAAGTTCTGGAGTGTAAAGTTGGAACTTGAAATTAAACGAAAAATAAAGAAAGAAATTTGAGCGCTGATATGGGGCTTACCATGCCCAACAATGCCACTTTTCAACGGTCAGCTGGAGAGCAGCTTTACAACAATTCATGTGAAGAAAGATATGTACCCAGCAACTGATCAAATGCATCCATACAACGCTGAAGAGCCTTACTGAATTACTTGCATTACAGAAATACCTCTTTTCCATTAAATTTCTGTATTTTAAAAGCATATTTAATGATTGAAATTCATTCAAAATTGATCTCACTTGACATGAGACTAGCCAAATGAGCCAAAAGCTTCTTTCTGCAAAATCACATACAGAAAGGAGTTAGTTTCTACACCAAGGGTGTGCTTGTGACTACCACGGAGAATTGGATGCCCTACAATGTGCCTTAATTGGCTATGCAGAGGATCAATTCTTTGATATCTTGCGATTTATTACCCTAAGGCAGAGAAAGGCTTCCTGTGTTCTGATAAAACAAATTGTATTGAACTATATGGGGCTTTTGAACAAACCAAGAAATCTTAAATGGTTTAAGATATTGCTAATACCATATGCACCTTCTACCAACGGACTTTATCTTTATTGCTCCAAAGAAGTGCAATATGAGGGGA
>CAAAJI010000073.1:83810-95036 GCA_900642245.1 Fragilaria radians | reverse complement strand
GCTGGATGATATTGTCGATTATGATGAAGAGGAACTGGTTGAAGCAATAAACGAATCAAACAATGAGAATTATAAATGTAGCATTGAACGGTGTAGCAAAGTGGTTGGTCGTTTCAGAACTGTTACAAAATACATCAGAAAGTCCACCATCGCAAAAGAGAAGCTAGACAGCATTCAGCGCACAAATTCCAAGACCGTTGTTAATCTTGAACTAGATGTTCCAACTTGCTGGAAGTCTACACTATGTATGCTGCTGAGGTTAGTGAGATTGAAAACATCAATATGCATTTTCTTGCAGTATCTAAAATCTCCAGAAGGTAAACAGGATTTCAATCAGAAAACTCTGCCTACACTCCAAGAAAAAGACTGGGCTCTGATTTAAGGTCTATGCATCATTCTAAGTGTGTTTCTGGACGCTACAGAAGCAATGAGTGCCGAAACGTACCCTACATATATGTATGCGTTGCCGGTACTACGCCAAATTAAGATGCATTTGAGCAAAGATGATTTGTTTTGAACTGAATGTTCTGAAGAAAATGTTACAAATTTCATTGAAAATTACGGAACAGAGACATTTATGACATCCGTGCTATCCACTTTGGGTCAAAGGCGCTGATCGTCCAATATGTGTCACATAGTGTCAATTTGCCAAAACCCTGTGAAATGAGCACATAAATGAAGCAGAAGCAAAGGGGGGAGAGGGAGAAGAAGATAAAAAAGAGGAAGAAGAAGGTTAAAATCTATTTGCTGCCACTGGTGTTCAACTACCCAAATATCTTCAATATATTCATTACATTGAAGATATTTATCAAAGAGCAGAAGAATTGGACAGCAGGCAATGCAACTGGTGAATTTTGTACACATTGCAAAGCCAAGATCAGGTATGATGCTTTAAAGAACTACAAGGGTATAAAACAACTTATGAATGAGTGTCATCCAAAATTGCTACAAGATTTCAAGCGCAAACAAAGGAGTGATGATGGAGGCTCCAATCAGAAAACAATTTGACTATTTCCCCCCAATGCAAGTAAAGGAGGAAGTTGGCTAGTCAGTCATAGCAAAAACAGTTTCACCAGTTGGTTGCCCTATGAACTGCATCATTTATTTGCCCTTTCAGTATGCTGGAATATGTAAAACTGCAAGAGTTGATGCAATTTGCATCACATGTTCATGGAGAGGTGAAGATGCCCAGTAGGAACACAAGCCAAAAGGATATCATCAGTGAAGCAAAGGTTTTGAAACAGGCAATTCAAAATGATATGAAAAGTAATTGTTTATATTTTGCTTGTACATCTGATATGTGGTCAACTACAGAGATGAAGGCTTTATGGTGTTGACGTTGCATTTTCTCACAGATGAATTTTGTATGTAAAGCTATACTCTAGAAATAAAACCCACCCATGGCAAGATCCGCTTGTGAAAGAAATTTTCCAGACAGTGCAAGACATTCAATGTGTTTTTGTCTTTATAAAGAACTCCACAAATGCATTGAAAGATCAATAAGCTGCAGAAAGATCTCTGTCCTACCAATCTGGTGGTGAAGGTAAAGATGGACATGTGTACACAATGGCACTCTTCCCTGGATATGATGTCACAATTGATAATGCTACAGCGTCCAATTGGTTTGACATCTAGGCACTGGAAGTTTGAAATCTACATACTGGAAGAGTGAGAAGGAGAAGGAACGTGCTAAGAAACAATTGATTGAAGCAGTCATAAAGCTTGCCCAGAAAGAGGATATGAAGATCTTTGAAGTGTATTTGTCTGAGTCAGAAAAATCTGGTATGGATGAAGATTTTTCTTTTGATTTTGCTACACCATCTGCTCAAGCAAAGCCTAGTAGTGACGCTAATGATGAGTTGGATAGACTAAATATTCAAGTCAGACATGAGGTATAGTCTTAAATACTTGGTATCCAAAGTCTCCAAAATCTCAAACCTTTGAAGTGGTGGAGCGTCAATTGCATGAAATAATGGCCAAAACCACCCAAAAATGGTTGTCGGTACCCGCTACTTCTACGCCTAGCGATTGACCTTTACTGACCTTTAGTGACACTTTGACCGTTCTTGTTTTAGCTGACCATCTGTTGGACCGACCGTTAGAGTTTGCAGCTGACCTTTGACCCCTCTTTACGCGATTCAAGCCTGAAGAGTTAGTACGTGTCAATCATAGTGGATAAGATAATCTTAACTTTCCATCATAGGATTCGATCAAAATTCTTACATTTTTTCTTGTCAAAATTGAAATAGTCCTTGATTGAAGGCCAGCTGACATGCCTTCATTTTCAGAAAAAGGAAGGAGAGACGGAAGATTTGTTAGAACTTGAAATTACTAAAAAGCGAAAAATGCATGAGCCCTGAAAGCGAGTTGATCTCGCTTGATATCTAGCAAGTTCATGATCAACAAGAGAGCAGCTTCACTATGTATGGGGAGGCATTTGCCCAAAGATACATAGAGCGGCTTTTGAACAATCCTTTGTTGCTCATACAAGTAAAGCAAAAGGTGATGGTGCTACAAAAACCATAATTGGCAGACAACTACTGAGACATTGAAGCAATATACACCGTCATTCAAAACAAACAGTCATCGCTCCAAATATTTCAACAGTTCAATCTTAAGCAACAGGCCTTCTAAGCTTTGGCAGCAGAATATTTTTGAACCAAGTATTGCATCCTTGAATCTTCAATAATTTCCGAAGTAAAGATTGGTTAAGCGACACCTTGTGGTTACGGAAAATGGACTTAATGCTTTAAGGGACTAGAGAAATCATCTTGATGGCTTTGGAGATTTACTACTACCACAAAAACAGATGCACCACCTGCAATGACCAGCAGTATTAAGCTTTTTTCATTGCATTGGCAGTCTTCAGTTAATTCACGTTTGTTATCAACAGACATGTTAAACTAAACCCAATAGTGTACATACTTCCATTCCACCTGCTTTAGCTCTTCTCATAAATTATTCATCAGGGACGTAATCATGACATAGCGTGGGATTATTCATACGTTAATCGAAAAAATCTTTCATTGCGTATTGACAAAATCAAGGGCCAAATGAAACAAGTGCAATCAGGATTGCAATCCATTAAACTTCCATGCAACAACACCTCAAACCTGCATTTGATGACTTCTAGCCAAACATTTGAGCAAATATTGTTGTGTATCTCAAGTGGAATATTCGAATAAGTTATTTGTCGATTATTGATTTGACATGCAAATTCCGCTTCCATTCGAGTCATAGTGATTAATACATCATGGAAGCATATCATCCTGATGTCAAAGCACTATATCCACACCCACCACCCAATCGTATATTGGCATATTTAACAAAAGTACATAGAATGATTAATGAAAAAATCATTCTGTAGCTTGACAACAACGCAACACATGAACTAAAAAAATTATTGTAACCGCCGACCTTAATTATTAACTTAAATTGCCTATGAAGCCCGGCTACACGAACGATTCAGACATATAAAAATCATTTCATTTCAGGTTAATGCTGTTATTATCCTCGCTTTCCATATTGAGAATGGGATCAACGTTTGGACCAAACATCTACCTTTGGCTAGAGTTAACACTAAACTTCCGGCCTTTACATGCCTATTTGGATCATTTGTTACTCATTGCCATCTCTCAGATTACTTTGTCGCTCAACAAAACCGAGATCACATACTCTATGTTAAGGAAGTACAATCGAAGCTATTATTTAATTTGGACTATTTCAATTAAATGGAACTTTTCCATAACTTACATTGTAGTATCAATCCAATAGCATTTCATCATTGTAACTTTGACAAAATAGTTAATCTCTCCTTGGAAAGTAAAACGCATTTAGAAGAAACTTCTTTGCTGCATAGTTTTAACCTAGGTATGCCTTGGGTCTCAAACATTATCTATAGGGAGTGCTTCCATGTGGTTCATAACAGCTTGGGTTCTTGATTAGAACATTTTGATTGGGAGATTCGAGTTGATGCATCAGAAGAAAGTCTCTGAAAGAAGGCTTCACGTATCATGAACAAATAAATGCTAAATCAGATGCAATGTAAACGTAGGGGCGATAAATAAGGGCAGAAAGTGGATATAAAAAGAATCATTTCTAAACCATTACAAGAAATCCGGGCATATCCTTGAAAATCCTTTTTCCATTAGAGAATTATGTACACAACCGAAAAGATGCTTCACTTTACTCATAACGGAAGCTGTTCCAATGAATTTTTGGATTGGAGACAGAATATCATGATGTTGCTGTATGTGATGAAGGACTATACATTTTAGAACTTGGATCTGAGAATATAACTGCCAGTGATGGAATAGACCAAGGTACAATGATTGAGACTTAGATGCAATATTGAGCAGAACGATAGTACATTCTTTCAAGTTATGCTTCAAGAAGTTGCTCTACGGTTAGATTTAAAACTAGGTAAAATTTAAATTATAAACTAATTTAATCCTTAGTTCTTTTTAGTCTTGTTTAATTTTGGAACTTCTCTGAAGAGATGTTCTTGATCCTTCTCAAGAGATCTGCAAGACTTCTCTTGAAGGTTTGATCTTGTTCCTAAGATTCTTATCGAACTACTTAGTGAAGTCTCTTCAACTTGCTGATAAGGACAAGTTGGTGATCCATAAAGATAATTTAGTCTAGACCTTCAACTCTTTATTATTAATGAGTTGGCTTCTAATTTAGATTATTATTATAGCCTTCTTAGTATAGATCCGGTTCTGGATTGTATAAAGATACTTTCCATGTATAAGCAATAGTTATGCCTCACTAAGTTTATCTAGTGAATCATTTATCATAGTTAACTTGTGTTGAATATGCAAGAGGATAGTTTACTTGTAACTATCCATATCTAGATGATTAAATATAAGGATATGCTAGTCCTACTACTATCTACCATGCACTATCGGTACAGGACGTCTCCGTACACCGGTGCACCTACGCATCTCTTCGTTTAACATAGCATTATTTAAACTGTTATTGCTTACATCATATTGTGTTAGGGATTTGCTTCTTGAACCTAGTCAAGGTTGGTCAGAAGTAACTTTTATTGTTGAGCTTTGGAGATGATTTTGTCAGTGTTAACACTGTTCCAAATAATGTGATTTAGATTGGAGAGGCTTTCAAGTGCTGAATACCAAGAATAGAGGTGTGTATGGAATATAATTTTCAAAATTCATGTTCAACAACAAACCTAGTGCCTAAGCGAAATAAAGATTGCTTTTGAGACAGCAATGAGCTTCTACCAAAATTAAAACAAGTGCGTAATCATACATATAACCAAAGAGCATTGGTTTACCATTCTTCAAGCAACAAGGCGGTGGTCTCTGGTCAAAACACATGTCATGTGCCAAGGAAACTGACCCTCCATGACTCAGTATTTGTTAGGTGCAGCCTCCCGATTGCACTAAAGTTGCTGATTAGATGGCTTGAATTTGATCAAAGATACAAGAGCAAGAGATGCAAACTAAGTCTTACATTATTTTATTTCTCTGTATTCCAAAGCATTCCAAAAACCTTTGGATTCATCAGGGAGGATCACAAACGGTTGCTCTGGCATTATCTTGGTCTTACGTTATCAAAACATTAAGCATGAAGTAAGTTCAAGTCTCACAGCAAAAAATAAAAGGGGAAATGTCAAGCCTTTGATGATCACTCAATTATATTACCACATTTTGCCTGTCTTAGGAAGTTTCAAACATAAATGAGCTGCCGAAAAACTCCCATGATGTTAGAAAAGACAATAAAGCATAGAGCTGCAACTACATTGCATCGGATAGCACACGCCTCTATCAGCGTTATCTATGATATCAATCAATTTGACTCGGATACAAACTCATCATATACTGTCATGCTGCAGTTGTGCTGTTTAAGATTTTTAATGTCGAATCCAAGTAGTATGGTACTTACTGTATTTACACATTTGGATCAAAACCGCTACACCTATTAGAAAAATAAATTTGATTCTCAAACATCGCAAAAGGAGACGTTCGTCTTCAAGAGTCTGCACTGTCTCCAATGGTAAAAGGAATGGTTTCAACTAATGCCAGGAATGCCTGGATGATACTCTGGATGTCATTTGGATGTTATGATCAAGTTTTTGCGAGTAGCCAATCATTGTTCACTCCCAAGTTGACAGCATCGACATTGGAGAATGTTCTGAACGTTCATGTTGTTCCTCATACGCATGATGATGTGGGATGGTTAAAAACAGTGGAACAATATTACTATGGATTTAATGCCACGTAAGTATGCTACACAACTCGTTATAATGGGCAATTCATGCGAATCGTAAACTTTACCATTTTTGGTCTCACAACAATCTATTCTCTCTATCGATTATTTTATCTACTCTTCCATTTAATTATTGCCATATCGAAGTATTCAACGAGCTCACGTTCAAGCTATATTGGACTCTACCATCGTATCACTTCTTAAAAATCCGAATCGAACATTCACATATGTCGAACAAAAATTCTTTTCCATGTGGTGGAACGAACAAACACTCGAAACCAAGGATGCCGTCCGTCGATTGGTCGTCAACAATCAATTGACCTTTGTGAATGGTGGTTGGTGTATGCATGATGAGGCAACGACACACTTTATGGGCATGATAGATCAGACAACCTTGGGACATGATTTTTTGAAACGTGAGTTGGGAGTCGTTCCCACTGTCGGGTGGCAATTGGATCCATTTGGTCACTCATCCTCGCAGGCATCCTATATGACATCTCTCATGGGATTTGATGCCCTTTACCTTGGAAGGATTGACCATCAAGATCTCACTCGTCGCCATGCCACTCAACAATGTGAAGGGCTTTGGGATTCGTCACCAAATGTTGGACGACCCATCTTTTGGGGCCTAACTGGTAGCTTTGGTGGAAATTATGGCCCGCCATCAGGATATTGCTTCGACAATTATTGCGACGATGAACCTCTTGTAGGCTTATCCGAAGATCATTTGCTAGAACGAATCCGAGACTTGATTTTGGATTTCAAAGTTCAAAGTGACAGAACGAAGGGGAATCATATCATGATCACAATGGGCGAAGACTTTAATGTAAGTCAGACTGAATGCTTCTATTCTTAGCTTGATTCTCATCATATTTTACTAGTATGAAAATGCAGAGGTTTTTATGAAAAATAACGATTGGATGATACATCATATACTTCATTTTCAACAGACAAAAGGAATAGATATCCCTTCCATACTTGGAAATAGATTTGAATCCATTAACATCTTTTACTCCAATCCTGCATATTATACAAAACAAAAGAACCTTGAGACCAAAAGATGGCTTGAAGCTAATAATTCCAGCCATTGGGAAACAAAAACAGATGATTTTTTCCCATACGCTGATTTTGACCATGGTTATTGGACTGGTTACTTTGTTTCAAGAGCTGGCTTCAAGAAATTAGAGAGAGCTGCATCTTCATTCCTTATGGCAGCGCGGCAGATTGAAAGCTATCAAGCACCTAATACTAGAAATTTTAAAGTCAGCACAAGTGATCCTTTATATTCTCTCGAGGATGCAATGGGGGTTGTACAGCACCACGATGCTATATCAGGTACCGCCAAGCAACATGTGGCTAACGATTATGCCAAACGTGTATCAGGAGGCGTTGCAAGGGCAGCCTCCTTTGTGGCCAACAAAATAAAACACATTTTTCTTGAGGATGGGATTGCAGATCGCTTCCTTCAGGATTTTGGATACTGTCCTCTGTTGAACGAAACGATATGTGAGATTTCGGAAATAGCATCCAGAAACAAAAATGATCTTTACGTGTTTATTTACAATGCTTTAGGAACAGGTCGCCCCGTCATAATAGGAATTCCAGTATCTTCTCCTGGTGTGTATGCAATTCAGCAAGCGGCCAGGGCGTTCCCTGATCACGATGATATTACAGCAGCAACTGTTGACGTTAGTGGAACGCATGTCATTTGCTTTAAGACTTCTTGGATACCACCGACTGGAGCGTTAGCATACATATTGACTGCCCTGTCAGATGATCACAGCAAATCAGAATTCACCTCAGAATTGGAACGCCGACTGACGCATGAGGGGACGCAGTTATCAAATGAATTCACAAAACTTGAATTCATCAATGATACAGCATACCGTATTACAAATATGGAAGATGGATCTGCTATCGAATTATCACATCGCTGGGGATACTACACATCGTTCGACGACACCCTGGATTCACCTACTGGATCTCAAAATTCGGGGGCATACATTTTTCGACCAAGTACTTCGAATCAAAACTTAACTATTATTGCTGCAGTAAAATCGGAGATTAGGAAAATATCCAATCTATTTGACGAAGTGATTGTAACATACGAGGTCCCTTGGATTCAGCACGTTATGCGTCTATACAAGGACTCTACCTTTATTGAAATCGAATACACTGTGGGTCCGATTCCCATTGGCGATGGTAGGGGAAAAGAAATAATTTCTCAGTTTTCGACTACGATTGATAATCAGGGTGTCTTCTTTACTGACTCCAATGGAAGAGAATTTCAGGAGCGTATTCGTTCCAAGCGTCAAACTTGGAATCTTACCGAGTTTGAACCAATTGCTGGAAATTTCTACCCGATAAATGCGGCGATTTATATCGAAGATAAAGCAAAATCATTTTGTGTAGTAACAGATCGTTCACAAGGAGGGTCGTCGTTGATGGATGGAAATATTGAGATTATGGTACAACGCCGAACTCTCCGAGATGATTCAAGGGGGGTTGCTGAAGCTTTGAATGAGACTGACGGCTTTATAAATCCCTACCCACCATATGGAGATTCCACTCGTCATGGAAATGGAGTAGTTATTCGTGGTAAACATAGAATCATGATTGGCCAAGGCAGTAAAGGTGCCAGTATGTCTCGCTCAATAATGGACGAATCATTTTCCGAGCCGCTTATATTGGTGGGATCAGAAAAAGCCGGAACGGACGTACCATTCCAGGCAGACTCTTTTTCACTCATTACCAATGAACTACCCAAGAATGTGATGTTGATAACCTTTAAGGAGTTGATGAATTCGAACAAGAATACGTTTTTAATCCGTCTCAGTCATCAATTTGCTTCAAACGAAGACCCAAATTTGTCCGAGCCCGTGTCTTTTGACCTAGCCCAAATGTTTCAACGTAGGATTGTAGATTGCAAAGAAAAAACGCTTTCTGGTAATCGTGATATCGAAGTTTGGACGCTTGATAAACTGGATTGGATTCAAGAAGACTCGTTTGAAATTCCATCCATCAGTTGTTCTCAGTACAATACTACAATCCTTTTGCGTCCCATGGAAATTCGAACATTTTATGTAACTGTATCCTAAAACAAAATCCTTTTTTTTGCCTGAATGGAACAAATCAGAAGATCATCTTAGTGCTTTGTTTCAAAATCAAATATTTTTTCCTAACAAGCTGTTCCAATCCAAGATCGTTGATCCATTTCTCCCAATCAAATTCTTGGAAGATTTAAGCGTCGCATGTTTCAGCAGCAATCATGAAAAAACAAGTACACTTTCAGAAAGAAAGAATTCAAACACAGAGTCAGAATGAACCTTCCTTCATTTAAACTAATCAAGATCTTAATAAATTAAAAGACCATTGCAAGAATAGTATTATAGATACACAGATCTAACCATTAAATCCAACGCCACATCATCTGATAGTGCTTCAATTATAATTAGCAAGTCTAATGTCAGAAACCAAACAGAGAAGCATAAATCTGCTACATATTCTCAAATGGAGGACTTAAACACAATTCTAAACAAAACAAATCCTGATTACAAAACCGAAAGAAACTGGAGCCAACAGGAATTGGAAATAATGAAGGTGCAACAAGGCATGTCAATTCATAAGCACTGCCAGATATCACATCAATGATGAATTTTCCCCAATGGACACAATCAATGGTGCAATGTAAAGGATACCATATCATAATCAGGTTGATGATTAAAATGAAACTTCCTGGACAACCTGAATTGATTTGTTTTTTATCTTGCATCATCTTTGCATATTTAGTGTTTTGAATAAATTTATCATCAATCTCCATATGCCCACTATCATGTGGATTTTCTAAGATGAAGATTTAGATAGTTTACCCTCAACTCATGCTTTTGAATCTGCAAAATCTTTTCACATGTTAATGGTGATTCTTATCATGTCAAAGCAATGTTGTGGTTTTTAACTAGAGGTTTACATTTCTATTAGAAAAAAGGATTTATTTCAATCACTTCATGTATTTTGTAACTATCGCTTGAGATACAAATATGTTTTGCAAAGCTTTATGGTTTACCCTTAGTCCCTCTTTTTTATTCATTACCAAATACCCAAATGCAATGTTTCTCATCAGAAATGGTTAGCCATTTTATTTACAGTTTTTCTGCTTTTCCTTTATTCTCTTCATTCCATTGCACAATGATGGAAAATCACGCAAAAAGGAAGGGTGAAAATAGGCTTTATCACTTGAACCATAATGAACTCGACGAAAGTCATAAAGATTAAGCTGCCTTTGAAAGCTTGCATAGCTACTCATTCTAGGAAAGAATTCCCTCATCACTTCCGTTTTGAAGCGATGAGGGTCAAGAATGACAAAAGCCTTTCCATTTGGAACAAAGTGTGCAATGCTTAATCCTCTTTGACCCTGTTCTAGATCTTGAAGTAAACGATGCAGTTTTACTGGAAAGAGCCCACAGAGCATCTGGTGATTGTGATTGTTATGATCTCCATCGAATTCTTGCTTGTTTGATAAAACAGTTGAATGTTGCATGCTGAATAAAATATTTAGTAACTTTTGTCTTTCCATAACTCCTCTCAGCAGTGGATTCATTGAAGTTAGAGAATGTTCTAATTCAAAGGGAAAGGATTGCCATCTGGGCAAAGGCGCGGTACTTAGACCTGCATGACATGCATTCAAATGTTGAAGGATTGTATTGTGCCCACGATTCAAGGCCAGACGGAGACGTGATTCATGGGAAATGTTCATTAAGTCTTTGGTGCCAAGCGACTGTGAAGGTGCGATGTGATACACCATTTTCGATGTCACCAACTCTTTTGGCAAGCATTTCACGGAGGAACGAGCATTACCAAGGTTAACGGCTTCTATCTGATGCTTCCCCAAGGCGCGACTTGATACCGATTCGTTGAGATGAGGATTCGTTTGAATATAATTTTCAACGCCGCCGATGAAGGCAGTACTTGCGGAACTCATAGCTTGCCTCAAGG
>CAAAJI010000073.1:64412-79537 GCA_900642245.1 Fragilaria radians | reverse complement strand
CATAGCTAGCTTGATATTTCGAAGCAGTAGCAGATCTCTGGTCAAGATACAGGAACTATCTTCTGCTTTGCACAAGTATTCAAAGAATAGAAAGCAAAAAATGAAAACGTTGAGAGAGCTAGTCGACAATGGTGATCGATTGTGAGAAAAATCAAGCTCGTTTCTTTTCTAATATTGCTGTCATATTTCAAAATTCGTTTTTAAGCCATCATCAAACTCGATTTCAATTTCTCATCTATGGTGGCATCAATGTTCTCGGATAAGAGGAGTGTCTTTGCTCCTTCCATTAATTTGCTGGACCTGGCCACTTCGTGTACATCCATATCGTTGTTTTCATTCATCATCCAATTTATGATTGAAAGGCGATTTAGCATTCGTGACTGTGGGTCGTCCACTCAATAACCCGATAAGTCCGACGTCTACAACATTTTCTTGGATTTTAGACCTAAACATAACACTTGCACACAAGGGTTTATGCCCTCAAATTAGAATCAAGAACCTTGGCTGATGCGTAAATGCGCATCTTTGAAATTTATACAATATACGACATCAAGTTCAGAACGCGAATTGTGCATTTGAAACGGCTGGAAATTTTTTTAATGCTAAAATCTGTATCCCAGTCACAAGTGTCATATATATATTGAAGCGTTGGGAGGAATAAAGAAAGATTCTTTTGCGAAGTCATTTAGCAGTGACGTTGACACCATTCTTCGGAAGCACACGCTCCCTAATTTGCAGCCACACAAAGTGTTGCATAATGTGACATACAAACCAATCTCGGAATTCAAACATACCCGCTGTTGCAGGCTTATAAAATAATTTGAGCAATAAAGATTACTAGTATGGTTGCGTAGACGGCGAAAAAAATATATGCCATGAATGATAGAAACCATTACGATTTCAATGATACCGCAAAATTCTCATCTCATCTCTATGGAATTTTGATTGCTATCAGGATGACCTTCTCTGAAACAAATACGTAAAGGCTTTAATGAGTAGGAACTTGATTGATGGTGTCTTAATTGCATCTTGCCAAAGGACAATCTTAGTGATAAAGTGGCATTTAGCATATATTTCCAAGAAAAAATTTATTACAAAGGTAGTGCTGCATTTGTTTTTGGAGAGATCAAAGAGCACATTTGAATATATCTCAGCTCCGTATTTGAATAAATCAAAGAAAATGTTCAGATATATTGTTTCTGGTAAGACTCTGCATCCAGGAGCTAAGTTTACTATGAAATTTGCAAATGATGAGTTTATACTTAATTTCGAAACACAATAACTAGTGAACAAAAGTTACAGATGGCATTTACGGAGAAAAATTAGAAACAAAGCTATGAGAAACATTAAAATTTGGAATCCTCTATTCTAGCTATTCAATTATGTTAGAAAGGATCACATACATTCAATGAGGTGAAAGACACATGCCTGGAATAAACTTTCGAATTTGAGAGTTAGCATTACGCTGCGCGTACATGATCGCGAATTTGCTGCGAGCATCCAAATAAATTGGCAATTAATTCAAAGAATTGTAGTGAGTGAGAGGAGAACTTTGTAACGTTTTGGGATGGTACAACGGGTAGTTTTGCCTTCTGATTCCCTCATTTCACTTTAAGAAACTGGAAAATTCAAGTCCTTAAAGCTTTTCATGTGAATATGAAACCATTGTTGATCCAAGCCAGGGAAAGTTGTTGGCTTTTCTCTTGATCTTGATCTGGTACATAGTACTAAATTAATCCATATGCTGTCCCCATTGAAAGCTCCAAGGACGGTGGAGAAGAGATCATGAAATACAGCACAAAATTGCAAATTGTTTGACTCCATGGATCCAACTGGCACAAAGAAGTGAAATGATCAGAGGGAATAGGCTACTACTTAGGCCAATGATTCAAGGCATGTTGCAATTTGGCTCCAGTTTGGTGATGGGTGCCATAATTTAAGGAACTGATCTGAGTTGATTGTGGCCTAACAAAATTTGCTTTTCATCAATATTCTGTTGTCACCATTGTAGGACAGTATCCAAACCCCACATACTAGTAAAACATTCAAATTTCTGGTTTTGAGGAAGTTGCACCTGCGGAAAGTAAGGATTTTTCATGGAAGCATTGCATATATATCTGCTGGTATGATTACAGAAGATGATTCCGTCACTGAACTGGTGTGATTACAGAAGATATTCCATCACTGAACTTTACTCCAAAGCACTCTTAATCTTTGTGCCTGAAAGAGTCCATATACAGCAAGCTTGCATTAGTCTACAAATTCCATTTTTACCGGATTCAAATGATCAGACTTGAGCACATTTAACTTGACTTGACGTTATTGTTTCATCTTGACAATTTTTCAGGCAGACAAGGCAACAATTTTCATGTTTGAGTTTGTTTACTCTGTTAAACAATACGCATTGCACCTTGAAAGCTACGGATGACTCCAAGAAGGTTTGTAGGTACAGATTTGATAGTAGACTCCTGCCTATGTGACCAAGTCACCAATGTCATTAAAGGAGTTCCTAATTAGGTGAAGTAAACTCAATTTGTTTCATTAGCAAAAGAAAGAGATGCATTGGTAAGGTGACCAGAAGATTATGCTGTTCCTAAACCTTCCAAAAGTAGGTTAAGCTATCTCAGTATTAGTCACTAGGCTAGGAAGAGGCTTAACGGAACACAGCCAAAAATCGATTGTAAGGATGTGTCAAAAAGGGACTGTAATGAATCTAAAATAGGTAATGGAAAACACTATGAGCTCCCAAACAAAGAGATGGACAATGAAAAAAGATAGGCGCTTCTTTGAGAGTACTTGGATAAATGAAGCCTGTCAGAATGAGAGGAGGATGATCTTGGTCAAGGGACCAAATGCCTGACTCTGAATTACTACTATCCATGAATGTTCTTGCAAATCATTTGATTTTTTCATTGGATTTCCATGGGCAAGACGTTCTCCCAAACATGTCTGACCAATATCCTGTTGTTTGTCCTATTTTTTGCAAAGAGAAAGCCTTAATCAGAGGGGTATCATATGCATCAAGGCCATACAAAATCACTTTTTGGGATCTGGAAACAAGATCAATGAGGAGGAGATGATTGCTGTGATATTGGATATTGGATATTGGATACTGTAAATGAAAAATATTAAGTTTATTGACAATTCAAAGAGAATGGGAGGAAGCAAGTTTAATTTCAACCCTTTGGAAGATGTGATATATACAATGGAGGAGTGTTGGCACAAATAAAATTAGAGAAAAAGCGAAGGTGAAGTAAAGGAAGCTTGCTGATGGCATTTTTAGGAGGATGAGAACCTTTGGACTGCAGAAACGGCAGCAACCATGCATACAACGCCGCATTCAGATATCATTTCAAATTTAGTGGCAGCCAACGTCACAATTATTTGGAAAATGGAGCAATAGAGGTGATGATGTGAAGGGTGTGCATTTGGCATGGCACAAAGGCAAATCTTGTCTAACAAAGCTATCACATAATTACAGAATATGTCGGATATCAAGGATTTTGGGATATCATGTCATGTTTACAAAGCGATGTAGAATGTTAAAGTCAAAATCATGATGCGCCAACAAAGAAATATTCTACAATGTGTCTGATGTGATAATGCAAGCAAAAATAGTAAGCTTCAATTGCAAATACAGAGAATTTACTCAAAATGCAATATGGCAACTCTTTAGATTGATTGACAATTTCTAATGACCCTCTCTTTCTTTTACCAGTTTTCCGAACTTAAACTAGTCTGACTTCACGTCTGATTCACATTTTTGTCAAGTTTTGACAAGCCCATACACCTCAGAATTGACATCCTCTTTCATGGTGTCTCAGATTTTACTTTTTCTTGAAATCAATTGGCTAGTGGGTTCAATTCCTATTGATGACGAGACTGGCTTCTTTACTGACTAAAATGGAAGGGACTTTTAGTAGTGTGTTCATTCCAAGCATCAAATTTTTTCTTTGGAACCTTCCCAAGTTTGAGCCAAATGCTGTGTATTTGTCTCCCATAGATACTTTTATATAGTAACAAATCAACTACAATTACGGTCATTTATGGTGGATGGAAATATTGACATTATGGTACAATACCAAACTCTCTGCATTGAGTCAAGGGGTGTTACTGTACCTTTGAATAGACCGATGTTGAATGATGATCTTCTTCATTTATAAGCAATATTAAGCATCACTAAATTCATTTAAGATTATGTCTTTATGAAATTTATGGAAGATATAGAAAGAACGGTTACCTAAGTGGCCTATTCTAGATTTAGATGAGTAAAAATAAAAGAATTTTGTATCTAGTATAAATTACTCTGCACGAAAGATAACTTGGACGTCTCAAGTATCAGTATTCTCATACATCTCTTAGTTTAGTAACCTACTGTAGTATTGCTTTCAACCTATAGTGTTAGAAATTTACGTAACAAACGTAACTCAGAGGGATGTCAGATTTCGTTTTGCTCTTTGCAAGTGAGCTACCTATTACAACAAACAAGTCTATAATTTGAATCCATCCAGGTAGTGAATTTTTAATGAACAAAGACCTAAATTTATCTGACTACCATGTAATTTTCTTGTTTTTTGAAAAAAGATTGTTAATAATGCAGGGGGGAAACATTTTAAGGAAATCGTGACATTGAACTTTTGGAAACTTGAAAAAAAGTAGAGTGGAGTCAAGGCAACTCATTTGCAATTCCTTCCATCGGTTGTTCTTGGTACACTACTGCAATCCTACTGCGTCCCATAGAAATTTGAGCATATTACATAACTGTATCCTATAATGATTTTTTTGCTTAAAATCGAATGAAAAAGAGATGTGAACTAACTTGTATATCGGTAAAAGGAACAAATTATCAGGCCTTCACATGTTGCAGAAGTCGTCATTCATGTATCCTCCATATGTTCATGCTAGTTGCATTTCTTTCCTTACTTTTGGAAGGTTTTGTTTACAAAACATTCAAGACTTCATTCAAGTTCGGTTCGACGCCCGGGAGTGGATCTTCGTACCAGAATAGAACCTCGTCACCATCAATGACAAAAGTCCCCCCAAGCATCAAAACGCCCGGAGGGATTCCATTGGGCTTACTGTTCTCTGGTATGGGTGCAAGCTGGATGCTGTTGGATAGATAATTCCACCAGCCTTTCCATCCTCCAAGGTCTGGAGCCTTCAATTGTCGGATTGCATCCTTGGCTGCTATATCATTACCCTCAGAGTTTTTTCTTGAACTCACTGTTTCTAGTGTTTGGAGTCCCAACGATTGATAAACCTTCATGTCGTAATCATCCACAAAGATTTGTTCCGGAGGGATAAGGGGATTGAATTCTAAAAATGTTTTGAGTTTTGAGCTATCTCCAATCGATACAAAGATTGGTCCGACAGCTCCTGCACTTTCAATTTGAGGTTGAAGCTTACACCATGTATTGGCATAACTCCAACAGTAGGGTCATCCCAAATGACGCAAGAATACAACCACAGACTTTCCAGGGCCCATTATGTCTCCAAGAGTGATTGTACTTCCGCCTGTGTCTGTGACCCGACTATTTCGTAGAACCATAGCTCGTTTTGGAAATGTCGAAGATTCAGGTTCATGATTTGTCATCGTTGTCATATCCGGAAGCTCACATTCTCCCACATCACTATTGCATTCAACATGGTTATATCGTTGCGAAGTAGGGAATCGAATCGTTCCTCTGTTGATTTTAGTTTTTGGATAAAATGTCAAGCAATGCGCTGTGTCCTGCACTTGGGAATAGAGGAGGAATGTAGAGAACCACAATCTCATGGTCAAA
The DNA here is from genome assembly GCA_900642245.1 of Fragilaria radians. Lineage (NCBI taxonomy): Eukaryota > Bacillariophyta > Fragilariophyceae > Fragilariales > Fragilariaceae > Fragilaria > Fragilaria radians. Next base: position 73,754 of record CAAAJI010000073.1, on the reverse strand, counting down.
ACAGAAAGTATTCGTTCCTTGTTGTTTGGTAAATACTGGAAAAGGAAAAAGAACGTATTTCTGACTATTCATCGTATTGTCAGAATTGTTTGATGTGACGTCATGTTTCAGTATTCTTTGATTGGATGTTTTCAACCTACGTAACACAAGTCAACTGACACTTCGAAAGGAAATACTCACCCCGAAATCTTAGAGCGATGAAGATAATCAACCTAAAACAAATTAATTTAACATTTCTTATATTCGTAAGATATTATTCTAGTTTGAATCTTTTATTGAAGATTTATTTCAGAGTAAGTGTAAACTTTAGTTGTAGGGCTTCAGTTGTTCCCATATCTAGTAAGGTCGAAACAGGAATCCATGGTCTGAAAGCAGCATTTGGTCCTTCTCATCACACATGTTATCATGAAATTAACTCCTCGAGAATGCAAATCAATACTCAAGTCTATTCATTTCTCTTGAGAAACAGTAGTCCCATTTTCTTCGTCTCCATAAACTTTTGATATCGTCTTAATTACAAATCCAACCATAGCAAGTGTTACAATAGCACCGACGGTTTCAAGACCCTGTGCCATTACCCCATTGGACTGGACCAGTTCCACTGCTGCCATACCACCCGCTCCTGCACCTACCCAAACAGCATTAAGGGGGAGGCAACCAAAGATATTGCCTGCCAGGACCGGTAACAACGGTGCTTTGGATGCTGCCCCCATAAAGTAATTCCCCAGGGAGAATGGCAAAATGGGAGATTGACGAGCCAAAAACACTGTCAGGAATACAGTTTTGAAATCCTCAGAATTTAATCCCGCTGTCAACTCTTCAAATACCCTAGAAAGCTTATTCGATGATGTGTCACCCTCACTTCCAAGTAATGCTCCAAATTTAGAGTCCTTACCAGCCAAAGCAAGGCGACCAACATTAAAGGCTATCAATGTAGCAATGACTTGTCCCAAGATTACAGCTGGTAGTCCAACCTTTAGTCCAAATAGAGCTCCAGCAACGATGGAGATAGGCTGAGTGGGAATAAGTGGCAAGGTATCAGTCAGAGCTACTACCATGATCATTAGAGGAGGTCCTCCCTCCTGAGCAACAGACATGATAGTTTCTCGAAGTGTATCAAAAGCACCGGTGGGGATTAAGTCTGATACCATCCAAGAGGAATACGCTGCCTCTGTTGCCACTTCTTCAAGTCCTACTCGCAATGCAGTTGTTGATTTTGTGGACATGGGATGGCTCAACGTGCGAGTCATACTTGCGTGGAGTAGCGGTGTGAAGGACAAAGCAGAATGAAAATAACATGACACTAATGATGTTAGGATGAATGTTGAGCTGACCATGAGACCAGTGATTTAGGGAACCTTCAAATAATATAAAATAACTTTAAGAAGAAAACGGAGGTTTCCATTTTTTTTTCTGACGAATTCTGGCGTATTAGTGGTGCTATCACAGTACCGACGTCAGACACGAATCTTAATTTGGTTTCCAAGATTCAAGAATATTGATCCAAAACTATTCCCACTAACAATCTTACATGTACCAGTGTCCTGTTAACAACCTTTCGAATATCTATTTTTGTCCATAATGCTACTATTCTATACTCTGTGCCCTTCGAATATCTATTTTTATTCCTCAAGTCCATTATCATACTTTTCTGCACTCTGTGCCCTTATAAGAAATCAAATCTTTTCATCAAGTGCAATGGCACTCAGCAGTACACCTGCACTTTTTCAAATTCACGTAACGGCAAATTGGAAACTCTGAATTGTTTCTTTCTCTCCAATATTGATAAGGACTGTATTTAGTAATGCCATTCTTATTAGTCAGAAGCCTCAGATATTGATTACTTGACAGATGACTTACCAAATAGTAAGTGTACAGAAAAAGAATTCACACTGTTACATATAAGCAAATAAGGTATGAAAGCTTCCCGCCCCCCTTTAGACTGTCCATTCATTGTCTTCTCTACTCACAGCATTTTCATTTTCTAGCAGTGATATGACATTGAAAAGAATAAATTCTTGAGGTATTTGTCAGTGAAATAGGAAATAGCCTGGAACGAATCTGTACTTTCACTTATATTCAGACTTGCATCAATGTAAGATCTTATTTGATGACTCTTTATGTAGGCATAATAGCTCTTGGTTTCTTGCCTCTTCACACTTGAATTGTTGTTTAATACCTTCGCTTCGTTTTTTGCACAAATTACATATTAACTTGTTTAATACTTTACGAAACCAAACTAAATCAATGCTAAGCTCTATTTTGACGCTAGTCTGCATGATATTGGTAGACCTAATGAGAAATTTCAACATTAATCATCATCAAAGCAGGGTCACGAAGGATAATCTGTCTACAGGAATTAACATGTTTTAATTAATATTATGCAAAACCATGTACAATGTTGAATGAACATATCTTGAATGGGTACCTAGGTCATATCTCAAGTAGATCTACTCCTGTATAATCTGTGATTACAGGAACGAAAGTTAAAGGGTTTTCATTGGGCTCTTGCATGGAATTACTTTGATGCCTTTCCACATTTTCATCATGATCCTCATCGGATGAATATTCGGAAAAATGCCCTGCACCACCATTGGAATTCTTGGACGGTACACGCTTCCTCTTTGTACCTGCTTTTGCAGATTCCGTAGAGATTTGGGCCAACATGATTTTCTCGACGTACGTCAATGCATTATGTATATTACTCCGGTCCAATATTTTCAGCTTCCCTGTCCCACCAATTGAAAGAATACTATTTGCCACACGGATGATTGGAAATAAGTCAATGTCCATACGCATAATTTCCAAAACAAATAACCGTATAGCCTTAAAGAAGTGAATTGTCAAATCGTCCTGAAGAGGAACAACCTCTCTCCGCTCCTTCGGTCGATTAAAGTCTAATCCAATTAAAAATCGTTCAAAGGATGTTCGTGGTATAGATAGACTAAATTCATCCAGGCATTTCACGTTTCTTGGCATCCCGAATGTAATGTCTACCTGTCCACTAGTCGTATCGTCCATGAATGCCATAATGTCAATCAGCGTGCGCGCCAAGTGGATGGAACCTGGTCGAAAACTTTTATTTCCCACGACACATCCAGTGGCTTTCTCTACATACCGTAATATAATCTCGTATATCTTTCTCTCACCATGTACCATACAAAACGGAAACGAGTCTATAGAAGATGGTTGTCCCATATAATTTTTCGGAGATGAACTTTTGGCAAGGCATAAAAGGATACTCGCACTCGATTCATCGGCTATTCGAACATCTAATAGGAGATGGGAACTAGCTTCATGGAGAGTTATCCATTCCATCGTCACATAGGTCCCATCACGTGATATACGTTCTGGCGTTTCAATTAAGCGTCGAAGGAATTCAGTTCCCGACGACTCTATGGCACGCAAATCATGCACATCCCAGGCAACCGTGAATGGACTCACGGTACGAATGATCCAGGTTCGATGCAAAAATCGTTCCGGCATTTTGAACGAAGTGTCTACAAGATAAGATGTGTGTTGGTGGGAGAGCCGTTAAACACTTCTGCTTTTAAGTTCTCACAATACGAATACTGTGCTACTATACTATAGTTGATGATTTGAAAACCATCAATCAACCATAGCAATGACACCTGAATTGGAGAAAATTCCTTGGGTACATCCCTTCACATTAGCGACCCTAACAGCACTGACAATCGTAACGAGCATTCTACATTTCTTGATTCCAGAAGCTCCTCGTGGAGATAAGAAGTCTCATGCTGTGATTACTGGAGGAAGTTCTGGAATAGGTTTCGAGATTGGCATCGCATGTGCCAAGGCTGGGATTCGAAACATTACTCTGGTGGCTCGAAATCAGGAAGCGCTGGAGGCTGCTCGGGTCAAACTCTCAGCTCTACATCCATCTACTCAGTTCCATACTCATTCGCTTGACATTAGTGATTATGAGGCTGTGAAAGTCACCGCACCTGCGATTGTAGAAAAGGGTGGACCGCCAACTTTGTTGTTCAACAATGCTGGAGTGACATCGGTTCATTCATTTCATAATGTACCTTTAACCGACTTTGAAAGTCTCATGAAATGCAATTATCTTGGCACTGTGTACATGACAAAGTCTTTACTGGAATACATGCCCTCTGGCTCCACAATAATGATTACATCCAGTATGGCAGGTTGCGTGGGTGTCTATGGATATACAGCCTATTCTCCAACAAAATTCGCCCTACGAGGATTCGCCGAGAGTCTTCAAATGGAAGTGAGAAATGATGGTATCACTATATCCATAGCATGTCCTCCTGACACGGACACACCCATGTTTGAGGCTGAAAACAAAACGAAACCTAGAGAAACAACATTAATTTCAGACTCTGCAGGATTGATGAAGCCAGATGAGTAAGTTCATACTCACATTATTACTTTTGAAGTTTTTTTGGTGGTAATCCTCACTGAACTTTGACTTTGGTTTGTCAGTGTTGCAAAAGCAATGGTGCAAGCTGCCCTGAAACGGAATCCGCCGTTTCTACTTTACCTGTCATTAGAGGGTTGGATGCTTACTAGTCTGACATCGGGTATGAGTCCTGTACATGGCCTATTCGACTCCGTTTGTCAAGTACTACTGATGGGTATCTTCCGGTTCATTTCACTCTTTTATCTATGGGATTACACCCGCATCATTCGCAACTGTCGAAGGGACAATAAACGTTGACGATTCACAGTTTTGGTTACTGTGAATCGAAATAGAATTAAGACATGTAAATTATTAACTTCAACTTTAATTTTGATGATTTATAGAATATCAAATATTTTTAGAATCTTTGTTCTTTATTTCACATTACGTTTATGCCTCGCTTGTCTTTTCATTTAATCAGCACTGAAATTGATGCAAAGAAATGATGTCCTTGTTGTGATATCAAAAGTAAGTTCATCTTTTTTATTCCAAGTATCACATGTATCACCAACATCAATTTCCTTTGACTATGTGATGATATCCCATGACATCAAAATCATTCCAAGGTTTTTAGGGAACCATGAAATTGGCATCACACAAAGAAAAATTACGTCTCATAAATTTCAATCTAGAGTGCGCTAATATTTAATTTCTTGACAGCTTTAAGCATACAAATGTATCCTCATAAGTACATGTACTAAAGTTAGGAGATTCAGAATAGCTTCAACTAAGAATGCCACTGAAAGCATCCCAGTAGTACGTTTATACTAACCATATTTTGTGGAGCCTTTCTTTTTTGTCTGCTGTGATTGTCTTGTTCTGCCAGCAATTTTCCACTTTGCAAAGAACTTGCATTGAAATTATACTGTTGCGTCATCCCTTCTTACTGACATATTATTATTGAGTCTGGTGGCAGTGTTGACAATCTTGTTTAAACGAAAGAACGAAAAAAACATTTTTACTCCGTTTAAACGTCGTTTTTTTGTTCCACTTTTTTGTCTTCCTTTATAACTTAGTATAAACGGCCACCTCCTTAATTACCCGCAGCCCCCCCCCCCCCCTTTATATATAGTTTAGTAGCAGTCGTCACATTCAAATGCAGTGACACCACACGTCCATTTTGAGGGTTTTATCTATTGTTGTTTCGTGTGTTTGAGAGCGTTGTGAAGAAGAGTGCTGTTGGTAGTAGTGGTGAAGGTGGTAGACCGGCTTCTGCTGCTCGTACTCACTTTACAAAGAGTGCTGAAATGGTAAACAAGACTGTTCATTGGCACAGTTGCAATCATTGCAGTATTGCGCACAACAGTGATCCGGAAAATGTTCCTGTGCCTGAAAAGGTTCAAGGGCTCAAAGAATGTTTTGAGAGACATCTCGAGATTTGCTCCTATTATGCTCCATTAGTAAAACAAGCTGCAGAAGTTAAAGGCAGTTTTAAGCAAGCATCATCTAAATCTGAAAGTGCTCCAAAACGACAGAAGACAATGGGGGTTTATTTTTGCGGTCCATATTCCGAAACAGAGAAGGAAACGTTGGAAGAATTAGTTCTGGAATTCCAAGCCAATAATAGCCTAGCATACCAGTTTGTTGAGAAAAGTTCAACAAAGCGCTTATTCAATTTCATTAGCAAAGCAGCTTCAGATGCGCTAGCAAACCGAAAACAGCTTGGAGGGAAGGTCCTTGATAAATACTCTCAAATGAATACAGCCTCTGATATAAAAGCATGAAAATCTAAGCAAGAAATGGGAGGAAGTGTTAATTTTCTTTCTAATGGATGGGTCAATATTGCAAAAACTCATCTATTGGGAACTATCATTGCGCTTTTTGGTTCTGCACTTACCTTTGGTCTATTCAAATGCAGTGACCGCCATGATGCCATTACTATAGCCATGGAAATGAAGGTAATAATGTTAAAAATCATAAGTGAAGGAGGGAAAATGGGTGCGGTTATTACTGATAATGCTGGTCAGCGCGAAAAATACTGGCTTTACGTTGGCCTTTCTTAGCTTTCTTTTTTTGCTTCGCTCATGCCATTAATAATTTAGTCAAATCCATATTAAAAATGGTCGCATTTAAGACAGTCACCAAAGCCGCTACTAAAGCAGTAGGTATACTAAAAACGTCTTCTTCGAAATGGCTTGTACAACTTCAAGACATTATGGTCCAAGTATTTGGTTATAAATTAGCAGTGTTGACACTATGTGAAACGAGATGGAATTTGATACAAGAATGCTTTGCCTCTCTATTGCGGATGCGCTCGGCATTCGAAATTTTCACAGTACAATATCGCGATGATCCGGAGTTTTCGCCGAGTATTGCATCTGCAGAACAAACCATTCATCCACTTTCCAACGCTTGTTACAAATTACAACGTGATGAAAATACATTAGCTGATGTTGTTTCGTGTTATAAAGATATACATGAAGGGTTCTGCTTAAGTGACCAACATGATGGTCTTGTGCCTCTTATTGAAAACCGTTGGGCAGAATGCAAACAACCATTGTTTTTGTTGGGCTATTTCCTAAATCTGTATACAGTTGATGAAGGACGTAAACTACCTGATACACGCATATCAAGTATTGATAAAATATGTGATTTTGTGGTTTATTATCATTGCCGATTTCTACCGGATGTTCCTGTTGATAATTTAAGAGGTGATGTTTTTAAGTGGATCAATGGTACGTATACTAATCTGTCTGTTAATAAATTTGACTCATATGTTGAGTTCTTTGACAATTTGGCAAAATCAAAGAAAACAAGCAGGTTGCCTCACCTTGTGTTAATCATTCTTGGTTTCATGATGAATAACGCTGGCCCCAAATTCATACTGCAAAGAGGAATCGTTTAAACCCTGAAAAAGCAAGAAAGATGACTATTAGAAGGAAACACGTCCGTGCAAAGAATGAAGCGGAGAAATCCTTAGTAGCTGTTGTGAAGTCATAGGAGGATAATGATAACAAATTTTATGGGTGCATTGTTGATCCGACAGAGCAAGAAAAGAAAATTGGAAGTATCATTACTGAAGCAATTGTTGAAGATTCGGAAATCGGTGAATTGGGTGAACTATCACAAATAAATGATTCAGCATCTAAACAATCAGATAATGAGAAAGAAGGTGATGATGGAAATCAATCTGTTTTATCAAAGTGGATCAAGATCTTTGATGCAAATGATGACGCGAATGATTCAATATCAGAAGATTATCTCATTCAAAGTAATGATTTTGAGGAAGTGGAGATGGATTGTGGTATGTTGAGTAAAGTTCCAAATTATGAAATGGAGGTTATTCCTCTTGCCGATCGTCGAGCTTTTCCAGATCATAATGATAAAAAATTCCCACAGGAGTCGCAAATACTAGGCTTACGGAGCTGGAAAGCTTAGTCAATTGTTTTGGCAAATAATGGTTAATAAACCAAGAATCGATAATTTTTACTCACAAGACGACTTATTGCGGGCTGTTTACTGAGTTACACCTTCGTTTTTACTAAAAAACGAAAAAACGAACGGAAAAAACGTTTAAACGTCGTTCAAACGTTTGAAAAATTCCTGACATACCGTTTTTACCATCACTGCTGGTGGGCCTGTCTGGATCATCTCCTGGCTTGACAGCGAAGCATAAAAAATGTCCAAATGCATCTGATTTTGGTGACTTGAATCAAGCGATGATTGAGTTTCAGTTTTGGGTAGTTCCAGTCAAAACTTCACACAAATACAGAACAGCATTAGTGGCTTGGCCACTATTACCTCAAAATGGTTATAGCTGCTGAATCTCTATGTCATGATGTCGAAGCTCAGTTTACCATACATGTCAACCTGTTAAACTTCATTGACAATTTGAAGGAATTTTGCTGAAGGACATCTTGATTCGAACTTCCATCAAGATTCGGAATTTCATCTATTGAAGCTGAATATTGTATCATTGTTTCCTCATGACTGACTTAATTGCAATATGAACCATTTTGCCTGAAGAAAGACTTCTTTCAATCCAGTGAGTTTCAAGTCTAGCTTAAATACCAGTGACAATAAATGACCAAAATGTGAAAAAACAAAACTGCGTAGACCATTGAGCGAATCAGTATCAACTATTAGGAGAAATATCTGTTCTAATTATGCGTAAACGTTTTGTTACAGTCAAAGTCTATGCCCTAAATGCAGTAAGTTCAAGCCCTCAAACAGCCTTCACTGACTTCAAAGTTGTAGCCTGTAGCGATTCTCCAGTTCATATAACCCTTTTCCTGGTTTAGATGATTTTTTCAAGTCTTCTTGTCAACATTTTGATGCAACGTAACACTCATCAACACTTTCTATGTTGAATAATTAGCTCTCAAGATTGGTTGCTATTCAATTAAGTCTTATCATCATTATTCCAAGGTGTTCTTAAGCTCGTGTCTTGGAATAGTCAGTTTTGGTAGTTGACTTGAATTGAATTCTTTTTCTGAATAATCATTTAGACTGTTTTGAACCTTAATGTAATTTTCTGAATTATTCTCAAGATAATCAATTGTTTTCTTTCCCTGCTTTATTCATTCTTTTTATTTTTGTCTGATATCCCAAAGAAGTATACTTAACCTTGATCTGCACTATTCCACCGATTAGGCCTGTAGAAGTATCCTAATGTGGTATAGGTGATAGAAGTGTAATTTGATTAGTTATAATACTTTTTAGTTGTAGAACTCAACTGATTCAATCCCTTCAAGGATTCAATCTTGATCACTGAAATTTCCAGTGAATCTGGAGTGCCCTTTGGCACTTATAAATATGCCCTATTTTCAATAGGCCGTTTTAACCGCACTATTAGCTTAATTAACTAACCTATAGGTTTAGTTAGTGCGTTGAATATTTGATTTTGGACCTTATTGTCTAACCCAACTGTTTAAGTAAAAATATTTCAGTTTCCTTAA
>CAAAJI010000073.1:36318-49734 GCA_900642245.1 Fragilaria radians | reverse complement strand
ACAATAACTTTAAGAAGAAAAAGGAGGTTTCCATTTTTTTTCTGACGAATTCTGGCGTATTTGGTGCTATCACAGTACCGACGTCAGACACGAATCTCGATTTGGTTTCCAAGATTCAAGAATATTGATCCAGAACTATTCCCACTAACAATCTTTCATGCACAAGTACCCTTTTTACAATATCCATTTTTTTCCGTCAAGTCAATTATCATTTTTTCAATACTCTGTGCCCTCTTTTCATTGAGTGCAATTGCACACAACAATATGAAGTACAAAATTCATTTGGCTGCAAATTGGAAAATATGCATTGTTTCTCTCTCCAATGTTTGATAATGACACTTAATAGTGAATGCCTTTTTGGTTCGATTTGTATTGTGTCAAAAGCCTCAGGTATTCATTACTCGACAGACAACCGACCAAATTGAAGATGTACATAAAAAGAATCCATACTATTACTTGCTTGCAAATAAGGAATAAACCCTCCCCCCCTTTAGGCCAATCCTAAGACAGAAGAATATTGGTGATGCAATCCAATAAAATCTATTTCTACACTAGTCTGCATGATAATGGTAATCATAATCAAAGCATGCTCGAAAAGGATAATCTGTCTACAGGAATTAAAATGTTTTAATTTTTATTATGCAAAACCATGTACAATGTTGAATGAACATATCTTGAATGGGTACCTAGGTCATATCTCAAGAAGATCGACTCCTGTATAATCTGTGATTACAGGAACGAAAGTTAAAGGGTTCTCATTGGGCTCTTGCTTGGAATCACTTTGATGCCTTTCCACATTTTCATCATGATCCTCATCGGATGAATATTCAGATAAGTGCCCTTCACCACCATTGGAGTTCTTGGACGGTACACGCTTCCTCTTTGTACCTGCTTTTACAGATTCCGTAGAGATTTGGGCCAACATGATTTTCTCGACGTAGGTCAATGCATTATGTATATTACTCCGGTCCAATATTTTCAGCTTGCCTGTCCCACCAATGGAAAGAATACTATTTGCCACACGGATGATTGGAAATAAGTCAATGTCCATGCGCATAATTTCCAAAACAAATAACCGTATCGCCTTGAAGAAGTGAATTGTCAAATCGTCCTGAAGAGGAACAACCTCTCTCCGCTCCTTCGGTCGATTAAAGTCTAATCCAATTAAAAATCGTTCAAAGGATGTTCGTGGTATAGATAGACTAAATTCATCCAGGCATTTCACGTTTCTTGGCATCCCGAATGTAATGTCTACCTGTCCACTAGTCGTATCGTCCATGAATGCCATAATGTCAATCAGGTGCGCGCCAAGTGGATGGAACCTGGTCGAAAACTTTTATTTCCCACGACACATCCAGTGGCTTTCTCTACATACCGTAATATAATCTCGTATATCTTTCGTTCACCATGTACCATACAAAACGGAAACGAGTCAATCGTAGATGGTTGTCCCATATAATTATTGGGAGATGAACTTTTGGCAAGGCATAAAAGAATACTCGCACTCGATTCATCGGCTATTCGAACATCCAATAAGAGATGGGAACTCGCTTCGTGGAGAGTTATCCATTCCATCGTAACATAGGTCCCATCACGTGATATGCGTTCTGGCGTTTCAATTAAGCGTCGAAGGAATTGAGTTCCCGACGACTCTATCGCACGCAAATCATGCACATCCCAGGCAACCGTGAATGGACTCACGCTACGAATGATCCATGTTCGATGCAAAAATCGTTCCGGCATTTTGAATTGAATTGTCCTCAAGATCTGTGTTTGTGTGGAGAGCCGTTAAACACTGGGTTGCTTATAAGTACTCGCAAAACAAATACTGTGCTACTATACTATAGTTGATGATTTGAAAAAATGCAATCAACAATAGATAGCAATGACACCCGAATTGGAGAAAATTCCTTGGGTACATCCCTTCACATTAGCGACACTCACAGCACTGACAATCGTAACGAGCATTCTACATTTCTTGATTCCAGAAGTTCCTCGTGGAGATAAGAAGTCTCATGCTGTGATTACTGGAGGAAGTTCTGGAATAGGTTTCGAGATTGGCATCGCATGTGCCAAGGCTGGGATTCGAAATATCACTCTGGTGGCTCGAAATCAGGAAGCGCTGGAAGATGCTCGGGTCAAACTCTCAGCTCTATATCCATCTACTCAGTTCCATACTCCATTCGCTTGACATTAGTGATTATGAGGCTGTGAAAGTCACAGCACCTGCGATTGTAGAAAAGGGTGGACCGCCAACTTTGTTGTTTAACAATGCTGGAGTGACATCGGTTCATTCATTTCATAATGTACCTGTAACCGACTTTGAAAGTCTCATGAAATGCAATTATCTTGGTACAGTGTACATGACAAAGTCTTTATTGGAATACATGCCCTCTGGCTCCACAATAATGATTACATCCAGTATGGCAGGTTGCGTGGGTGTCTATGGATATACAGCCTATTCTCCAACGAAATTCGCCCTACGAGGATTCGCCGAGAGTCTTCAAATGGAAGTGAGGAATGATGGTATCACTATATCCATAGCATGTCCTCCTGACACGGACACACCCATGTTTGAGGCTGAAAACAAAACGAAACCTAGGGAAACAACATTAATTTCAGACTCTGCAGGATTGATGAAGCCAGATGAGTAAGTTCATACCTTAGTTATTGCTTTTGAAGTTTTTTTGTGGTAATCTTTACTGAACTTTGACTTTGGTTTGTCAGTGTTGCAAAAGCCATGGTGCAAGCTGCGCTGAAACGGAATCCGCCGTTCCTACTTTACCTGTCATTAGAGGGTTGGATGCTTACTAGCCTGACATCGGGTATGAGTCCTGTACATGGCCTATTTGATTCCCTTTGTCAAGTGCTACTGATGGGTATCTTCCGGTTCATCTCACTCTTTTATCTTTGGGATTACACCCGTATCATTCGCAAGTGTCGAAAGGACAACAAACGTTGACAATTCGCAATTTTGGTTAATTGTGAATCAAAATACAAGTGAGACAAGTAAATTTTTAATTTTATTTTGATTCTTCATAGAATTGTATCTAATTTTTGAATTTCAATCCAGAGATATGTTTCAGTACAATCATTGATGATTACCTCAATGATTTGCTACATAAGAGAGAACACAAGGTCTAAGGGGATGTTGAAGATTTTGACTGGGAAGTTAAATATTGCATGCAATGTGAAAATCTCAAAAATATTCTGTGTATCTGTTTTGGCTTTCTTGATCTGGGTGAGAATAAAAATGCACAACTTGTGTATTCAGCAAATTTAGCAACAAATTTGAGGACTGGATGAGAAAGCCGCAGATCTTTCAAGTATAGTATGTCTGTGATTTTGTTGCCATTTTTCTGTAACAGGACAACCTTGTTGCCCAGTTTCTACAAAAAAAATCAGATATTCTAATCATACAAAGTTAAAGAATGGAGTCCTAAGCAGGGATCTTTGCTGTGAGTATATATGCAAGCTTACCATAGAGTTTGCCCTATCATCATGATTCACATGTGATATTTCAACTTATAGCATTTCTGACCAGTTATTTCTACATTCACATTAGTTTATCTCTGATGTTCCAATAAATCTGGGTGTACCTGGTCATCCATGAATTCCAAACTTCCTTTTTGTTGACTCACAGGAGCATGACCCTAACGCCAACTTTAATTTTTCCATTTTGAGCAAGAAAATTGAAATTTGTTTATTACATTTTTCTCACTGTTAGTTTGGTAAAATAAGCAAAAAAGGCTGAACCTATGGTTTAAATCTAGGACAAAATAGTTAATTTCTGTTGAACTTGGCTTAATGAAAAGTTGTTGACTTTGTTCACCCTGAACACTTCTTGCTGTAAGCTAGATCATCAGATTGTAAACAAACTCAAGAATAAAATGTCTGTTCTTTCTGTAATAAGACACTCATATTTCAGGCTCCTATGATGCTTGATGTTCACATCAGCATAAGATATGAAGATAATACTTTCATAAGTCTAATGTTTGGGATCAAAGCAAAAAATAATATCCTAAAAGGATGTGGCTGCATGCTAAGCTTCAAGTTCAAATAGATTGAAACGGATGGACTCAATGTAGCAAAGCTCAGGGTAATTTGCATGCAGGTTTTGGCACAAGGCAAGTTTAGGTATATTGCAATCTTTTGCAAAGGAGACTGGGCCACCCTTGCAAATCAGAGCTTTTGATTTGCAAAGCCTGTTGTTATTAAGGGTATTTTAGGAGTATTCCGAATGTGAATCGAGAATGATGCCAAATTCAAATTACTGTGAGAATGTTGTCAGGGCACACAACTTTTCTAAAATGGATTTTTTAATCGCAATTACAATTAGAGACATCTTGCAAACCGTTGTTATACAAGACTAAGAGAGGTATCTGCCAACAGAAATGCTTGTAAGACAAGGATTCACATATTCTACTGAAACATTGATGGCTGTAGATTGAAGATAACGAATTTCTATCACACTTTTCAGTTTCAGAACACAGCAACACTAAACTCGCAATGTACATTAACAAAAAGCCACACTGATAATCAAGTGCCTGTCATGGCCTCTTTTTTTTCTAATCAACGCATTGAAGACTTTAATTTTCTTCGCAATGAGGATTGAAACTTGTTTACAGCAAGGTCATGACGTGTTTACCCCTACAGGTAGCTATATAAAAGCGTATTGAGCATTGCAAAAATATTTGTGATTCTCTGACTGATGGTCTCAATTTATTGAAAATTGAATTCAACCCCTCTGTTTCTTTATTGCTATTCACCGATCGAATGGGTGTCAATTCTCTGATGGCCACAATGCGTAAGCTCCCGCTAAAACAATTTTGTTGTTAACTTGGTTAAGAGGCAAAAGGTTATAAGTCTAATTTATTTCAAAAGAAAATTCGTGCATGTATTATTCAAGTCGAGACTTAACCAAACTCATATGTGTGAGTGTGCCCCAGCGGGTCTTTATTTAATCTCTCGCTGCTACGGCTATCGAATGGCCTCAATGGCTTAGAGCGGCATAACTCTAGCTGCAAGGCATCCTTCCTTGGGAAACACACTGAAATTCTTTCATGAATGTATCACAGTAGCAGTGCTCGATGAATGTCCCCGGTTCTTTTGGATCCAGGACATCCATAGGGACTGTATGCACAATATTCGACTAGAGCTGGGTCGCACTTCTCTTGAACCGGTGTTATTTTCGGACATCCAGGAAATATTGTGTCACATTCGACATTGATTGTTGTGCATAAATATCTTGCTTTCCTAATATTCCTTCCCTTGCACTCGCAGGTGGTTGCGAATTGGATGCCGTCTGTACATCCTATCGGTTTGTAGCGACATATTTCACCCAAGGATTTGCAAGACTCTCCAGGTGTCGCTTGTGATGGGCACGTGGATGCACATACCATTGAAATCATTGATACAATGAAAAGAGTAAGAAATGGTGAGTAACACGCTATCATCGCAGATCTAACTCAATCAAACCGAGGAGATTTGAAATGTAACATATAAATGCGCGCTGATGGTAAACTTTCTAAGTGTAAATGAATTTAAGTAACCTGCAATTGATTTCTCTTCAACTTCTCCTTTGAATTCGTGATTCGTCGATTTCTATGTTGTTCTTTGCTATTTAAGAAGAATAGGAAATAAGAACAATAATTCTGAATGACAGTATCAGATTTCTCTTGAAGAGCGGAGAAAATACGGCACGGCATTTCTTCTTTGTAGCGATTCACGAAAACGGGAATTAAATGAGCTGTGGAATGAAAAAATTAAGGAAAAAAGATATACTCCAAAATCACATTAATATTTAGTTTCAGGTGCTTTTCCCTCATACTTAAAGCTGAGAATATTCTCTTCTCCTCAATAATGACGACTTCAATGCCTAAATCCTAAAGGCCGTTCAACATCTTTTTTGCGCTTCCTAACTCTTCAAGATTCATCAAACTCAAATGATTCCTTTGTATTTTCTGATTACTTTCTCTCAAACCTACACCTTTTTCATGGTAATGTTATTATCAATATTCACTGTCTAAAACGCATCTGTCTGTGCTTTCTCTACAAGCTTTTTGCGTTTTTTTTTGTCAAATACTTCCATTATTTGAATGCTTGAAGTATTTTAGGCAAATATATATATGTTTGACTCAAAATTGTAAAAAACCTTTAAAATACAGATTTTATATCTTTAAATGAAAGAACTTACCATTTACAAAGATCTCAACTAATTGACTGAGCCAAATTTTTACAAAGCATGATCAAAGAATCGGTGTTTAGGTAGTACAAAGTTTTTCATGGTCATAACAAGAACTTGTATCAGCTTGTTATAGAATTAATTGCCTTTCAAAAATAGAGCCTGATCTTTCATATGCTAAATCAGGAGTAGGCAATATCCATATCCATCTACTACGTGCTTTTTACCATCAATGATAAATAGTGTTTGTTCGTTTCCAACAAGAAATAGTGTTTGTTCGTTTCCAAACAAGAAATAATGAAAGAAAGTGTGCTCGCTGTTTTTCAATCGTTGTTTTTTCAGTGATGTCAAGTTTTGTGTTCGCATTAAGTTCTGATTTCTCCCTGTCGTACAAAATGCACACACAAGTAATGATTCATACAAGGAAGGGCTATAGAATGCTGACATGTGTTGTCAAGGGATGCATATGGGTCCAATATCTTACTTGTACGTATCCCAAAAAACGTATGACAGATGTCACTCTGCATCTCGAAGAGCACTGCAATAACTGGTTGAAACATGGCAGAGGCAATGCTCAGCACACTTTCTCGTGATTCTTTGCAATCCCTGAATGACATGACATTGGAACAAGAAACTTCTATCAAACAAGAATATAATGAACCTCAGAAGGATTGTGCAAAACGGGTTAAGCATGGTCCCACGACAGTGATCCAAATAGGTAATGAAAAGCGTCGAAAGCTTTCTACAAGTGTCACGGCGAGTCATGTAGTTGACGGTAAGTGTATTCTAAGACGACATACGTATTTTATAACAAGGGCAAAGGTGCATCTGACAGAAGAACACTTACTTTGTTTCGGCACTCTGTGCTACAATAGAGATTAGCAAAGCCATCAGCTACGAAGATCGTCGTGATGCCATCTGCACAGCAACTGTTTGTTTTGATCATAATCTACAGTCACTTCATGATGAAGAGATGGAAATGGGGGCAGATGCAGTATTGTCGAAGCACCTGGGTTTTCTGATGTCAAGACGTGGATCCAAGTGCGAAAGATTTCGAATCATCCTTGATTCATGAATTAAGCTGTACCTGTGATGCACTTGAAATGATACATAGAGCTTCTGTTCAAGCTGTCGCTCAATCATTTGAAAAAAATGGCAAGGAATTACTAAAGTCTCTGATACGACTGGTGAATCAAGAATTATCTGGACGGCTATCCGAATGGGGCAGATGGGATTGCAATCGAAATTCAAGCGAGGGAAACGACGATAATGATTATGACGTTTCAGAGGATATAAACTATGATATGACGCTCGCAGGAAAATTAAGCCTCGAATCTTCTCCCGGAGAATGTCCATTGATGCTGGATGAGTCAAGTCGACGAGATACCGATACAATTCTTAGAAAAGCCACTAAGATTATGGGGCACTTTGCTAGAGTTAGTGCCGCTACTCAGCCTATGGCATATTGTCCCGGCCTTCTTAGCTGTCTTATATCTGTGTTATCATTTCGTCCGTTGATCAATATTCCGCCGGAAGTTCGCCTTAATTCACTTTGGATTATTTCGAACTTAGCTTGCAATTCAAACAATATGGTAATGATGGCTTGCCATCCAACTCTCATGTCATCATTAGTAGCTATGGCGGCAAGGAGAATTCATGCAAAGGATTCTCTGGAAATTTCCGTCGAGGTCTTTCGATCCCAGGCCATAGCTTCGCGGGCATTAGTTAATCTATCTTGTGCAACTGAGAATCGAATGGCCATGGCAGAAAATCATGATCTGTTAGACTTATTATCAGTCTTGATCATACAGCGTCAATCCGATTTTGGAAACGGAAGCAAAACTATTCAGGATTTGTTGTTACAGACCCGACAGTACGCTGTGGAAATCTTGCGAAATCTTGCATCGTCACCACGAAAGAATAAGAGCTTGCTATGTCAATATCAACAGGGTAAGATGTTGAACGTATTGACTGACGCAGCATTAAATGACCCCAATGGTCAGGTAAAAGAAAAGGCATTTTCCACAATCCAACAACTTGCGAACCATGAAACTGCGGAAGCTATGGTCCAAAATCCGGCTCTAATTTTGGCATTGAAGGATGCGTTACTCTCGAATGCAAGCATGGAAGCTCAAGGTACCAGCTCTTCATTTACTCGAGAGTACGCATCATCCACATTAATTGTTTTAGAAAGAAGCATAACTCCGGATAATCCAACCCATTATCAAGCCTTGCGAGAGTTGTTGAACTCACTTAGTCTTTCAGCTGAAAATGATGATTGACTGATAAAATGCATAGATGGTGTGTTTCAACAGAAAATTTGGATGAAAGGAGAGAGAAATTTTGAGATGTCAATGCTTGTTTCCATTTTTTCCATAACCGCAATAGTTGTTGCTCTTTGCAAATTCATAAGCACTTGACGCATAGTGCCTCGGACTTAAATTTTTTGAATTAATATTGACGCTTTGGACGTCCACCTAGATTAAAGTAACCCAAAATAATTTGACATTGACCATTTGGACTTCCAACTAGATTAAAGAAACCCAAAACATGCTTTAGTGAGAGTACATAAGATTCTAGTTAGGCAACTTCACTTCCTTTGAAACTCGTGTATGGGCCTTTAGTGCTTCTTCTTTCCAGTTTGTCGTGAAAACAACCACCATTGCCAATAGAATCATATGCACCCAGGTCCCGATCGTCAGACCGCTAACCAGACCTGAGACACCACAAAATTGGCTATCGTTGCACATAAACCCATTATGATTGATGAATGTGAAGTAATAAGCAAGTGGGACACCGATTATCCAATAGGCAATAACGACGATAGGCATTATTATGAATTGCCTCCCGCAACCTTTAATGACACCATTTAAAGCACTTTGAATGCCATCTCCAATTACATATATAGATAGCAATGGGATTAGCCGACTTGCCTCCTCTATGACTGCATGATCAGGAGAAAACAGGGATGGGAAAAGTGTATGTGGCGTAAGGAATAGCAAACACCCAACTAGTACACTTAGGATAGCGGCCGACCCGACTGCAACGTTTGCTGCCATGTGCGCTCCAAGTTCATCTCCGGCTCCGAGTGAATTCCCAACGCGTGTCGTACCAGATATGCTGCATCCGACCGGTAGCATGAAGCAGGCAGTATTAATTGACTGATAAATTGTCATAGCATCGAGAGCCAATGCGGGATATGGTCGCAAGGTTCCAGAAAGAAAGATGCATAATTCACTTGCCCACCATTCTGATATTATAACTATGCCAGGAATAGCTAAGGATAAATATTGTAATATTCCTGAGAATGACGATATTGCAATTCTGATTTCTCTCCTATCCATTAAATGATTCCGATTCATCGATGATGGCAAGATGTGCTCCAAGACACGTTTCCTACCATGATTTGTTAGGAATATGTACAAGACGATGTATAAGGGTTGGATTGTCTGAGACACAGCCGTTGCAGCACCGACACCAAGGTATCCCCATTTTAATACATGAATGAAAAGTAAATTCATGGGTAGATGTACCATGGCGGCAATTGCTGCGGCATATGCAGGGACATCAGCCATTTCAATAGCTTGAAGCCATGAAGTTAGGGTCCAATTGATGGAGTATCCCCAAAGACCAGGCGCAAGGATTCTTAAATACCGTGCAGTCATGATGGCACGTTGATGCTCCTGACCAAGTGTTATAAGAAAGTACTGTATGCCATGAATCCACCAAAGTCCAACCGGTATGACGAACAAGAGTTGAATGAAGATTCCACGTGTTAGGTATATCATTGGACCATTCGGTATTAATTTCTCCTCCACAGTACAATTGACATTGGATTCTTCGGTGCCGTACTGCTCTATGCTGTGACCATATTGTGTCATCAACAATGGCTCGCCTTCCCATTCTATCGCTTCGGTGGTTTGTAGTGTTGGTTCTGGATTGTCCAGGGTGTGACACTTTTTTGTGCTTCCTCTTGACTGTCCAGTTAGTGTAGAGAGAGCACTACTTAATCCTACAGACAGTGACATCCCAGTGACGTTACATAACGTAGTAGCCAATGCTGCTGCCGACAATTCTTGACTCCCCAGATTCCCGGCAAAATGAAGAGAAAGAAGCCAGGGTATCTTATTGATGACCATTCCAATGATTGCGGGGATGGAAGTGCGTAGTTGTATTTTAAGTTCATGATATGCTCTATATAAAGTGTCGAATCGATTTTGTAACATTGCTCTGTCGCCTATGATTGGTGTGTCCTCTTGGCACATCGGGGAGTGTAACAAATTTGTGACACGTTCCTGAACTTACTTCAGTTACTTCAGTACGTACGTCGACGTACCATACCCAGTTGAACTATTACCTTAACTGTAGCACTTTCACGTTAATCTCAAATTAGAATATTCAAAATTATTTGCCAAATACATAAGAAAGTTTCATTACTGTATTCATTGCAAAGACTAAGAGGTAAGATCACTTTTCAGAAGTCCTGGTGATATCATTCTTTCCTAACTGGGTATCCTTGATTCCTGAACACTTGGCATTTGCTCCATATCGGTCATTCTGCTTTCTCGCCTGAGAAATTAAGAAACTATGCAACACTAACGTCTCTCATCTTCAAACAAATCAAATCGATTAATCAACGCAGTAATGTTAGGTAGCGACTCTCAAGAGATAATCAACACAGTAATATAAGGTAGGGACTCTCAAGAGATAATCAATCAAAAAGAGGAGGACTACTGAACTTGTACCTAAGGTTTCTGGTTGAAAAAAGGCAAAGTTTAAAGTTAGTCATTGTAATAACTCGCAAATA
Organism: Fragilaria radians; assembly: GCA_900642245.1. Taxonomy (NCBI): domain Eukaryota; phylum Bacillariophyta; class Fragilariophyceae; order Fragilariales; family Fragilariaceae; genus Fragilaria; species Fragilaria radians. The sequence continues at coordinate 38,743 of CAAAJI010000073.1, read as the reverse complement.
AAATCTTGTTTTTGTCTTCACATTGTGGCTTTTAACTGACACCGATTGAAAATGTGTCCAAGATTTGTGCATTCCAAAACCAGCTCAATATTTTGTTCGTAACTTCTGACTGTCTCATCATCTTGGACTTCAGATCAATGACTTTGACATTGAGGACAAATACAAAAGCAAGTTAAACAAACTCTGAATTGTGAATACAAGATCGGCGACCAGAAACGTCAAGACTTCACTAGGATTCATTACACCTCATCTTGGGCCTTATCAAGGCAGACAAGCTTGGGAAATTGATGAAAATTGAATCCAGGAAGAATTGTATCCTTTCGGGAATAAAGCATATGATCATAATATCTATATCAAAGAAGACAATTACATTGATATGAATGCAAAGTATGATGAGTTATCAAGTGAGCACAACCAATTTCTCATCATCTGAACTATGTCTAGAAATCTTTGAATTTTCTTGCAGTCATAACAAATTAAGGTAACATATTTAGTTTATGAATAAAAAATAGTGAAGAGTACCAACGGAATTACATCATAGACAATGAATGAACTCATCATTCGAAAACATCTCATTTTTCCCAAGCTATTGGTGAATAAATGGATTGAGAAATCGAGCGATCTTTTGCTCTTTCTTCCTTACCTTGTTTTGTTTGTTTTCTTCCAGAATTGCTAAGTTTCTGTTTACATTTTAACAACTCTACTCATCTTGTAGACAACACCGACCTTCTCTTGCTTAATCAATAGCTGTGCGTAGATATAGGTAAACTCTCGTCCTTCTGTCAAACGTGATTCGAATATTTCGTCCGTGAACGTATCTGGATATTCAGTACTGGGACTTAAATGTGGCAATTCAAGGGTATCATGTTCTTGGAGGAAGTTTTTAAACTTATCATCTGGGGAAAGCGGATGAAGAAAATTGACTTGAATTTTTCTCCGATAACGATTCTCGGATATGTGTTCTCTATACGTTGCAGAGTCAAAAACAAGCTTTTCCTTTATTCCGAAAAACCTTGAGTCTTTTGAAACTAAGAGACAACCGTGAGAGCATATCGATTTCTTTAATCAATAATGCGATGCTATGTGGGCGAGCTTTATTCTTAAAAGCAAAGTTGGTTCTTTCGTACCTGCATCTTTCGTGTAATTCCAAGAGGGATCGATGTTTTCACTGGGATTGCAGTATGAGGACTGTAAACGGGAATTGGGTATAGGGGACAGAGTAATCTTCGTTTCTTTGAAATGTTGCCATACATCTGGTGTTTCCATTTTCCAATGTTTGAGAGCTTTGTTCACAGAAGTCATCGTCACACTTTAAGAAATACAACACGGCATAAATCCTTAAAAATTGAGTCAATCGTGTTTGTGTTTTTCAAAGTTGAGACATTATTCTAGGGTAAAACCGTTAGAAAGTTTTGTCACATGGCACGGAATCGAATGTAAGTGTCCAAAGTAAATGCCAAGGGCCAAAAAGTGCAATCATAATATTTATTTCACGAATCGAAATGTCATTAAAGTGTTGCCGTGTCCAACCTAAGTGCTATGCTCCAAAAAGTGAAGCATCAAATCAAAATTTTTAATTTACAATTAATTGTACGCAAAAGGAAAGTCACATTTCACCTCTCTCACCACATCACAAGGCGCAACATATTGATCTTTGGTCATTCTTTATCTAAAGATGGCTTTAGATTCCTTGTGGTCCTTCCCATTGTACATTTTCCAAAATTGTCATGACTTATGAACTTTTTGGATCGATTATTGTCTCTTTAGTGAAAAACCCTGTGTATCTTTGCTCTGAAGGGCTTTCTCCTTCCATCACAAGTGCCTCTGGTATCATGCTGATCAAAGGTCGTGTTTCCTTTGGACATTGAGGTTTATCCTGACTTTCAAGGGATAATTAGCAGGTAGCACTATTCCTTCGGGAAAATTGACTAAGGAGAGATCGCGAATTTGCAAATTTCTTCCAGGGCAGACAATACTTGTCAAGAGTACTGTATAGATATATTATAGTCGGTTTTAAATATCCGGACCGCCATGGGCTCTGAAGCATAAGGCCAATGGGAAATTTAGAGCAAGAATAATAGCCGGGGATATGAGCAAGTTGACGTGATTCATTACTTCAGTGAAAATATTGCCGTCCCAGTCACCAACAAAACAACAATATGTTTCATCATCCGCCTTGGTAAGTAATTTGCTACTCTTTAGAATTTTTATGTTATCAATAAGTTTCCATAAATTTTCTAAAGGATTCTCTTATACTCCTCTTCAACAGCCTCCACTGTCATCCTGGAGTCAACATTGAACTTAGGTATTCTCCAGCCTTCCCTTTCATTGAAACATACATTTTCCCGATTAAATATCCAAATAACTGCTCTTCCCCACCATATCCCATAGAAAGATATTTGCTCTAAGCTGCACTAAGAGTTTA
>CAAAJI010000073.1:0-31532 GCA_900642245.1 Fragilaria radians | reverse complement strand
CTTAATGATCTTGACTCAAAGGTACGTCAATATTTGCTTCGTTATTCGCTTTAATACTAATTAACACATTTTTGGAAGATAACGTGGTTTTTATATACACTAAGCTACTTGAAATCTTTCGATTATTTGTGAGCCTTTAGATCCTTAAACTAATCTTATTAACATCCTATAAATGCGCTTTTAGCGCTAATTCCCATAAGATGCACAAAAGGCATTCTTAGGTGCCATCGAATGCTCATCAAGCGGTAAAAACTATATATTTCAATGGATTTGTCTTGCATCTAACGTATATATCTAAAGGTATAAGTTCCAAACGAATCTTTCGGATTCATTTCTGTGTTTTCTCTTCCGAACCTTATCTTTCATTGAATAATGGAAATATCGAAAACCTTTAAATGTGTAATGGTGGTCTAACTGATTGGAGATGAAAATGCATCGTAATTAAAGCAGTGCATGTAGAAAGTCATAGTTTATCCCAAGAACTCAATATAAATGCTGGCATGTGGGTCCTAAGGGTAGTTGAGTTTCGGAGGGAAAGATATCTATTAGCTCATCTTTGATTAGAAAGAGAGTAGGTCATATCTTTCTGCTTCTCAAGTTGAGTAATGCCAAGGTAGTATGAGGTAAAGTTTGTCATTTAGGTGTGTTATCTTCAATAAAGCTTGGGAATTTTAATTATTCTGCAAATTCCTGCCATTAATGATGGCATTGCTTCACATTAGTGAAGGCTTCATCCGAAGTTTGCACCGGTCGTATCAACACTATGCATAGGATTCATCCAAATTGTAATTGCGAGCATTGATAACAATGATGTCTAAAATTCTTAACATTTCATTTGAGATTACACATTTTATACACAACTGAATAACAAAGTAAGACGTGGAAAGTGAAAATATGTGACGGCTGAGCGAGGCAAGTTAATGATTTGATTTATAAATTACAGTTTATGCGTATCTCCTGACTTTCTTCCTACCTTATGAATGTCAGCCAATGCAGTACTCTAGAAATAGAGTTAGCTTTCTACTATAAAGTCCCATGGTTTTAGAAAAAGTAAAAGCTTTTAGGAGGCTAAGTGGTCAAGGCTGTAATGAAAAAGCTAAAGGCACATTGTTCATAACCTTCTCCTTAAAATTTCAGAAATAGCAATGTTAGCATATGTGAGATGCTGGACAACCGTCTTGCACCTTATAATTTTTTTTCAAAATATTTCGAATAATCTTGCAATAAGTTTGCAAACACTAGGAATTAAGGAAGAGCCCTTTAAATGTAGTCAAGAGTGTCAACGGACTTACAATAAAAATAAACAAACTTTTATTAAGCTCGTCACATTTTCCCAAGCCATTTGTGACTAAATGCAGGGGTGAAACAAATATTTTTGATACTTCTTTTCACCATAATTTTTTCAATTTCTGCCGGAATTGCTTTTTCTTAACTATTCTAGCTCTCTTGTAGACAACACTGGCCTTACCACGCTTGATCAGTAGTTGGGCGAATACAGCAGATAATTCTCGACCTTCTGCCACATGTGATTCGTTGAGTATTTCGTCCGTGAACATATCTGGATATTCAGTATTCTGCCCTAAATGTGGCAATTGAAGCTTCTCATGTTCTTGATGAAAACAATGATATTGAAGCGTTCTCCTGTATCTTTTCACGGAAATATGTTCCCTATACGATTCAGAGTCAAAGACAATTGTTTTCCTTATACCGAAAAGCCTTGCGTCTCTTACGTAGAGATAACTGTGAGAGCATTTTAACTTTATGTGACTGAGATATATTCTGAATTTTGGCAAGGTCACTCGTACCTGAATCTTTCTTACTCTTCCAAAAGACATTGTTTTCCACAAATTTCTCCTGCTCATTCCAAACGTCACATGGGGATTTGTCACTTGCATTGTCGTAGGAGGGATGTGTGCGGGGATTGGGGATAGGTGACAAAATGATCTTCTTTTTGTTAAAATGTTGCCATACATCTGCTGTTTCCATGTTCTGAAGTATGAGAGTAGTTTTTTGCAAAGTAGTCATCGTCACTTCCTAGCTTCGAGAGATGTAACGCGGTATAATTCCTAAACATTGAGTAATCGCGTTCATGTTTTTCAAGGTTGTTGGTTGTTGAACACCTTATTTATTAAGGGGCAAAACCGTTAAACGTTTTGTCAAATGGCACACAATGGAAATGAAATTAAGATGCACGCCAGCGTAAGCATCAACTGAATGTACAAAAAGAAAGTCATTTGTGCTATTTCTTCCTATTGAATTCAGAATCGTCGAGATTTTGAGATATATTTATGGGAATGACGTCATATAAATCTTATGCGTTGTACTCCCGCGCGGTCACAATCCACCCTTTTCTTCTTGGGATTTTGCTGTCCGGGCAGAGAGAGACTTGACAAAAACATCGCAGAAAGCAGGTATCATTTGTTTAGAATCAACAAATAGTAGTTGCTATGATTGGTCACTACCAAAGAAGGTGCTCTATATATGAGTAAGTGGAAATATGTTCAGAATCGAGAAAGATCAGATGCAATGATGCTCTATTTATAAGTTGATAACTTCTGAAACAATACCAGTACTCCTTTACAAGCATATGGCGCAATTCGATGTATTGTGACCTACAGGGGACAACTTATATTTCAATCCGAATATTTATGCTTCACAAATTTGCTCCATTTTATCACTCTTATCTGTATCATGTTCCCTATTTTTCTTGAGATTAAATCAAGAATCTTATTTTATAACTGAAACAATTTAATCGTTGTTAATCTGAAGTTATAAATATATATATTTTTGGATAATTTGTAGTTTTTGCTACTTATCCTAAATTCTAATGCATTAACTTAAAATGCTATAAATGGTGGCATGTTGAATAGCAACTTTGATTTAATCAATTGTTCAAAAAATTTCAAATCATTTGGAATTACATGAACTATTCTTGGCTGAAATATTACAATATGATTCCGTTTTCAAACTGTACTAACTTTGGATAGAATTTGGTTTAAGTTATATTGAGACAAACGAATCTCACGAGACCTTAAAGTCAGCAAACATGTTGTGTCAGTAGATTCAAATCATGTGATTTGCATATTTCCAAAGAGGAATAAAACAATCAAAATATGAATAAGGCAATGAATTGGATGACAGATCTTGATTTGACTAACGTCTTGCTCATGCATTCTTGCTTTAAAATGCTTTAAAATTATTGAAGATACAAATGCTCAATTTGATGAAAAAATCAACTAACGTTCACTCTATTCTTCCGACCTTCAACTTTCCCTGACCACGCCCTCATTTTCTCAAGCCAGTGCCCTTGCTTTTAAGGATAATAGCTTAAATGTGACTCAAACTTTTTCACTGATTGTTTTGGAGGAGCAAAAGTGGGGGGAAATTCGGCTCACATTCAGAGTCTAATTCAATTTGCATCCCACTTAGCGTGTTACAGATTCTTCCATAAAGTGGATGAAAATTCCATTTTACGTCCGTTTCTTTGCCCTCCGAATTCATTATTTGCAGACGTTGATGGCTACAATGATCTTTTTGTGATTTATTCTTTTCTGAATCATTTCATGTTGATTCTCTCATTTTCAGATCTAGCATTAACCCTGTGACTTTTCATTGCATGCATCCTTCATGTACAAAAAGAAACTCCGAACTCTTGGGTCAATACATCATATCAAGGCCCAAAGCTTAGCTCCTTCAACATGAACCAAACTTAAAAACTTAATTTTTTTTCTTCGTTGACACACATTATACCGCATTTCTTTTGCCTTGCTTTTCCAAATTAATAACCCCCTAAGCTTTTAATCTTCCCTATAATCTGTTGCCAAATACCTTTGAAATGTCATCACCTTGTCTCATCAATTCACCTAATTTCTCAGACTTTTTGAGTGACTGTAAAACCTATACGTGAAGGTGTACATGTTAATTGAAGTCCCCCACAAACCACTATTTAACCTCCGACTTTTTCACGTTAATGATTCATTTCATGTTGACCGACACAAAGCAACCCACCGTTTGTTGTGTTCATTGGGGGAAATGGGTCGGATCTTTCGTGTTTTTCCTACTTATGCAACAGAGATACTTGATGTTATTACTCTCGAATCGCATTGGAGCTCTAGAAATGGCATTGAACAATGGCGATTGTGCTAGAACAACGTCATTATCGTTGTCAACATCACAGAAGGGAAGCACTTGGATCCCTGAAGATCAAATCCAATTTTGTCACGCCAACAACTTTATCAATATGTACCACAATCAAATGAGCTTTCGATCTGAAAACAATAGTCGACCATATTCAATTCATCCATTGGCATTTAGCAGTCATCATAATCGTTTCTGTGAAACTTCAGAAGAATTATTAAATGCCATCAAGTTTGGAAGACGTTCATGGGGAAATTATGACACTTCTAATATTGATATTGAGAAAAAGGAGCAACTACGCTCCTACTTTATCCCATTCGAATGCGATATCCCCTACCTAACTCCCAAAGAATTTTGTGATGTCTCTAATATGTTTCAGCACATAGTGATACAAGGTGATTCTCAGTCTCGACATCTTCATCAAGCTATGCTCATGATATACCGTAATGACGTCATTCAGGGATCTATTCAACCTGCACATACTGGATCCAATATTCAACACAGATGCCATTGCGACGCACAGTTCTCACCATCCGATAAATGCCGTCCAATAGATGAGGGTCGCTTCCGCGAATTCAGACCTTATCAACTTCATACTTGTCATAACCTTCAGTTAGATAATCAGGTGACTCATGCTTATGCTGTCAATCGAAATGAGAGAATTACGTATAACTTCGACGCAATTAACTGCACTGCACCAGATTACAAAGGTTTATTAATTTATCTTCAAGGTGGTGTACATTACAAATGGAAGGCAAGACCAACATTTCGGGGAATCTGGAGAATGATTGTTACTCATCCCACGATTCGTGAGTGTGCTAAACAACGAAAGCTGATCATGATATGGTCGGGATACATGGCACAATCGCCAGCTTTAGATCGTCGCTACCAAGAACAATCGATGTCTAAAGGATTGATATTTGACTTGGAATTTCAAAAAAAAATCCAAAGTTTTGGAATTTCTGTTCCTACCTTATCCTGGATTAACTTAACATTAGGGAGTATGAAGACGGATGGATTACACTTAATGAGTGATGTGAATCTAGAACGAGCACAGCATCTCATGATATTGGCCAAAAATCTACGAAGGGAAAAATATTATCAGACATTGGGACGCTTTGCATGATCAGTCAGTATTACATTACGTTCGATTGAATGGATGAAGAAAATTTAATCTCTGCCTTCGAGCATGTAAAGCTAGGCAAGAGTTGATATATCTCCCTTTTCTTGGTCAAGTACATGAATTGGATAAAAATTGGAATGGCATTAGCTGTAGGATGCTTGGGCGTAATTTTTGGTTGTACCTTGACAATTTGAAGGCATACCAGAATCATGCTTCTAAGTTTTCACGAACGCTCCCCTTGCAGTTGTAAAGTGATATATATATGCATGGAACTAATTGCGACCCTTATTCCAGACTATGCAGTTCAAGGTAGGAAAAACATTCTGATTTCTATCTGATTAAAAGATCTCGCAATATGAATAATCTTTCAATGTGAGTCTACTTTCTCAAACCAAAAGGAATCTTTTATAGGCTTTATGGGGGGTAAGAGTTGGATCCATAAGGCGTCTATACAGGTCTATTTAGATTTTTTTCTTCCTCCAATTTATGTCCCAGCTAATACATGTAAGAAAAAGATAATAAATAGCGTCAACCTTTGTGTAAAGAAAAATATGCAAGCTGTTGCCGCATTGTCTTGCGTTAGCCTTTCGCTTAAGGGAGTGATGGATAGCACATACGAGAGATGGGAACTTGGAGCAAACACTGTCTCGACATAATGATGGAAAAATTTCTGCAAAGGAAAACTTTGGTCTCTGGGCAACTTGTGTCATCAGTCACTTACTGCTAACAATAGCAAGAATGGTTGCATACATCATCTTGTTCTATAATACAAGTGTGAGAAATGCTCAACTAATATGTGAGTTATCAGTTGCCAACAGTAACTCAAATTGATAGATTATTCATTATTCTGAAAATCGATTAGCTCATACTTGTCTTGATAATCATCATTTTCCATTTGAATTTGATGAAAGTAAAGGAAATCTGACGTCATTACAAAGTCAGCGTCACTTCTTGACCGAATGACTATTTTTCGTTCTTTTTTACCTAATAAAAAACAAGTAAGCCAGTTGCGCTAATTCAATTTTAGGAATCCCGAGTGTGATCAATTTTACTGTCCACAACAAGATCCCAATCGTTTTCTTCTATATAGGGTAAAACTTCAAATGTAGCAACTTGGTATCCAGGAAACGTTTGAAAAACTTTAGCATTTCATCCCAAGCATAAAGGCAAAGTTCAATCCTTTGTTTTTTACAATTTTAACAGGAAATAGCCGCTTCATTGGCAATGAATATTGAGTTTAGCACACATGGTTATAGATAGGGATCGATAGGTTAGAGAATAAGGTATGAGAATATCATAATCTTTTTTTCGGAATATCTTCCCTCAAGAATTAACACAAGGCTAATATGATTTATGTTAAAAGGCTAGCTCCAAATTGAATTAACTTTTCTACAGCCACATGGAATTACTTCATCGCCACCTCTATCGCTGATAATGAAGTAAATGTTTAAAGGTGAATGCTAGACATATAGTAGTCACAAATAATCATAGAGAAACTCATTGTTGATATGCGATGGATTGTTGATTCAATTTGTCACTACTTGCTGTTTATTTCAACTTTATAGCTATTTTCATTATGTGACTTGTCTGATGAGGGCATTTAATAAAAATAAAAATTGTCTAATTCTACTCCTTAATTATTGATTACTGGATCCGTGTACACCATGGAGCTTCTGCATCGGATTATTGTCGGGCCGATTTTTTTTATTGTTGTGTCTTTTACTTCGAGTTCTCTTATAGACAACATTTGCCCTCCCGCACTTGATTTGCAATTGAGCAAAGCTGATGCAAATATCTTCATTCTGAACATTAGTTGATCTGGAGTATTCTTTATCGAAAGACCTGGCTGAGGATTCATTGTTTTCCATTAACCATAGTTGAGAAGTCACTCGACATGACTTAACTCCTTTGTATCTTGTCTCTGAAGGGCTTTCTACTTCCATCACGAGTGCCGATGGTATCATGCTGACCGATGGTCGGTTTTCCTTATGATACGGAGGTATATCCTGACTTTCAAAGGATATGTAGGAGGTAGCACTATCCTTTCGGGAAAATCGACTAAAGTGAGATTGCGAATTTGCAAATTTCTTCCAAGGAAGACAATATCCAGTTGAGATGGCCTTGACTGTCTTATTCTTCCAGGTTTCCATATCGAAAGGATTTTTTCGAGCAAAATATTCTATTGAATCAAGTTTATTGGGCACTGGTGACAAAGTAGTTGTTGCAGCGTCATTGACAGGATACCTTCTATCAGAAATGCTCATATTGCGTGAGGAACTTTACGATAAATGTTTGGAATTGGGTAGATTTTATGGTGAGTCGTTTTTTTCGCGGTGTGACAAGGGCTGGGATGTGTTTTCCCTTAATAATTATTAACATTGCAGGAATTGATTTCTAGATTTGATTGCAGAATTTCGTATGAAGAAACAATATGTTTCCGTGTAGTGAATAGTAGAAAACGAAAACAGCAAAACAGTAGGGCCAGTTTCTATGTAAATTTTCATAAATGCACTCTCGATTCTCAGCATCCACCCCTCAATATTCCTGAAGTTGATGTACTTATTTATTTTGAAAAATAGCTATTTTTTCCTCAAGTAAATGCTGTCCAGCGATTCCCGAAGAGACATGCCCTATGATTGTGAAATGGCGGCATTGAATGAAAGCCTGAAGCAGTCCCAAAAGTTTGAAATGCATCAGGACTTTCGCAAATGTTCATTTATATAAAGCTTTCCATTTTCGATAGAACTCTTATCCGTCAAGTATCCAGCGAATTAATGCACCACATCTACCATAGCAAAAATTGTGTCCAAGAACAAATCTAGAAATAGTTGGTGTTAATTCAAATTTTTATTTGAATTCACATATTTAAGGACACAAACAATCATCATTTCACGTCGTTCCCTACTTCTTCTTTCCTGCTAAAACATTTTATAGATACTTTTTTCAGCTTGTTGGCCGGAATCGACTGATTCACACACACGGATACTGATGCTATCGTGCGATTCATTGGTATAAATCAATGCTCTTTTGGGATGGGAAGGATCTAGCTGAATCTTAGGGAGGAATTGTATCCGAAAAATGTGAACCTATGAGTAGGTGACAAAATTGGATGCTTTGCTGGCGAAAACGATTAGGCATACCATATAAGACTTTGACAACCAGGTCGACAGCAAGTTTTGCCTCAGAAGAGATAAATGAATCGGAATTTTGTTCATCATTTCCTTCAGAAAATCCAGAGAATAATTTCATATTATCAGAAACATTCAAAGATTAGCATCTGAATAATGCAGCAAAAATGATGAGGGCCACACCCTTGACTAGGAACATTATTGATTTTTCGAATGACTCGTTAGTTTACGATATAAGTAAAGATTCTCTGCTTGGAAATCAAAGAAATACCAATTGAATTTGTTACTTTTCATGATCCATGCTGAAGCAAGTAATTTGGTACACTTTAGAATCTTCATCTCATCAATTAGTTCCCATACGTTTTCTTAAGGATTCACTCACATTCCTCTTCAACAGCATTCCTCCACTCTCATCCCTGAGTCAACATTGAACTTACGTATTATTCAGCCTTCCCTTTCATTGAAACAGACATTCTCCCGAATTATATCTCCGAATGTCTTGTACTGCCCACCATTTCCCATAGAAATAAATTTGCTTCATTATTAACTTTAAAGTCATTAACCCAATTATTAAAGGTAACGTGATTCTAGTGTATATTAAGCTACTTGAAATGTATCTTTTGATTTGCTTATGAGCCTAAAGATCATTAAACTCATCCAATCTTATTAACATCCTATAAATTCTCCTCTTCAACACGCTTGTAGCGCTATTCTCAGTAAGATGCACAAAAGTCATTCATATGTGGCATAGAAAATTGTATCACGCGGCAAAAACTATAAATGGATTTGTCCTGAAACGTTTTGATGTCTTATAGTGGTCTAACTCAAGAAGAATTTTAAACTGGATAGCATGAAGTCCAGTTCCTATGTTGTTTCAGCACAGATCATGGCAAAACTCCTTAGATTATGGGTTGAAAAAACAACCTGGAAGAAGTAATTCCGTAAGATTTACAAAAAGATATTCTTTCGCGGCATAAACATCCTTCTCATGTGCAATAAAAATTTCTCCGAATAGATTAAAAATGAATCTAATAAATTTTTCCAAAATTCGAAGACCCGCATAATCTTGCAAATTCAATCCCATGGACTCTCCCCTGAGGATTTTCCTCTACTTCTCGATTTTTTACGATCCACTTGAAAAGACTCAGCCGATTAAGTAAGCTAAAAATAAAGCTAGCTTCTTACTAAAAAGTCGTATGCTCCAAGAGGAGCTAATGATCTCCAGTTTTTTTTTGATCATAGAAAAGTAAACTCTTATAAAAGACTAAGTGGTCAAGGCTGTAATGAAGAAGCTAAAGGCATATATCAAAGCTTTCCCAACGTAAATAATTCTCTTTCCAAGGTTCCTTTCTCTTTACTCCTGCCATCTAAAAACAATGCATTTGCTCATTCAGCACCATTACAGGGTATCCAACCAGATAAAAATAATGAAGAGTCGATGTAATCATGGTGCCAAGGAAAAATTCTGCTAGTGACTCTGTTCTTTGCATGTTTCACGCAAGTGATGAGGAATGTACATAATTTACTATCACGCATGTTTGTATTGCTGGACTTGAGCCGTCTGGACTGAGATAAGGCTGCACTAGCCTTGCCTTTGCAATTCCAAAGTAGATGCAAAAGTCCACTAAATGTTTATAGTTCTCCTAGAAAATGGATATCTTAATTGCAACCTCTCTTTAGAATTGAAGTAATTCTCTACACTAAAAATTTTCCTTCGAGTAGTTTCTATGGGCGCATTTCCCCTATCTAGGATAAGGAACTTATGATCTTTGGGACAGTCAGCATATCTGACCCAAGCAACACAACCTTATTTTTCCTTGAGATATTGAGTCATCCACTTGTGCTTTGCTTCTATTTTTTGGGACTTTTACTGATTTTCTTACCTGCGTTCACCCAATACTATATTCCACTGAAATTTGTAGTTTTGTCCTTCGGATGATGATTCTTACCTTTAGGGCTATATTGACTCTTGCACAGGCATTTTTGCAATTAGCTCCAAATAAACCTTTAATAGAAACAAAGGATTCTTCATTTATATCATTTTGGCTTTGTAAATTTGCTCAATTATTGTTAGCCCTTCACTCTTGCCTTAGATCTTTTCATGGTTCCAAGGATAATATCTATGTCATTCTACAGCATCGCCGCAGGATTATGCAGTGAATTGCAGATTTGAATAATACCGGTGTTGCGCTTCACATTGTTCATAACCTTCTCCTTGAAATTTCTAAGTCTTCGATCCGATTGTTAGGATCGGGCTTTAGATTTTTCAAGTTTATGTGGATAAATTCATGTAGGTTTGTGGGCACATTTTTTGGCTTCTATCTATTCATGCGATGGCCTTTATTCAACAATAGACTTCTTTCATGCAAGCAACTATTCATTAAACTATTCATTATTTATATATTTGTCATTTTTCCGTCATCTCCTTTATGCTGCTTTGCTAGCGAGGGAATTCCATGGTGATGAGGATTTCCTTGGGCTGCTACTTGCTTCTTGACTGTTGGATTCCTCCGCGACATGGGACTCCTGTATCGCCAGACAGTTGTTCCGATTTTGTGTAGTTTTGTGGCTTTTATCTCGATTCTTTTTATAAATAACAGTTGCCTTTCCGCCCTTGATTTGCAGTTGAGCAAAGACAATGTTACGATCTGTATCCTTAATTATTCTTGATCTCGAATACTGTGCATCTAAGGCCTTGGTTGTAGCATCCTTTTTTTCAAAGAAAAATATGTGAGGAATCCCTAGATAGTCTTGTACATATTCTTAAATTGACTTACTCTGTAATCTTTCTTAGATTGAAAATGTGTTTTAGTAGATGTGTCTTGATATATTCCTCTATTCCTTCTTTCTGACGTGGTACCTTCATCCTTCATAAGTGCCGGAGTTTTAAAGTTAAGGGAAATTCGTGCTTCTTCATTGCAAGGAGACACATAATTATTTTCATTGGATATTGAGGAGGTGGCACTATCCATTCGAGAAAATTGATCGAATCGACATCGTGAAATTGCGAATTTTCTCCAACTAGTACGATCATCACTTGCGTTTGTGTTCTTTCCTTTATTTTTCCTTGTTTCGATTGTACAAGGAATCCTTGGTTCGTAGCATTCTGAAGAATTAAATGTGGTTGACATTGGTGACAGAGTTATTGCTGTAGACTTTTTGAAAAGGTAGGATCTATTAGAATTGTTCATATTTCTTGAGATTCTGGAACAACTATACGATTGAAAGATTGAAGAATTTTATTTATGGCAATTGATGTTGATTTTCCAAGTTTTAGTTCCGATTTCCAACCTGAATCAGTTTCGAACTTTACGATTTGCTTAGCGTTTTTCTTTATCGTCAACGAAATTAAGAACAGATTTCACTGGATAATGGTTTAATTACAACGCATTAGAAATGACGTATTACGCTTATCAGTGTTGAAATGACATTTATTTTCGTAGACTTAATACAAAAAAACGGGAACCAAACGAAAATATCAGTTGGGCCGGATCACAAATCCCTCACCTAAATAAATTGTGTGTGTGATCAGATTCATCTCAACTACTATGGTTCTTCGATCGATAGAAAAAAGACTGGGTGAATGTTGGAATTTTCATTGTCGACTAAACGAGGATTCACGATAGGACATTTCCTTAGATTGGGAAAAGGTAGAAGTATATTATAAAGGCAAGAGTATTGAAAAGGCAGTACAAATCCGTGATATTGCTGCGGCCAACTCGAAAAGTTTCATTAACATATGCATTTTTCTGTCATAAGTGTTTGTTCCCGATAACACTATCAACTGTTAAGGATCCAACGAATTCATTAACTAACTCGTCAATTTGTACAGTGTTTGATATAAAAATTGATCTAGATATACTTTGGCAATCATTCTAGCTTGTATTATGAAAACAAACATACCTAAAAGACTGACATCATCAATCGCTATCATATAATTTCCTTCCCTGCGTCATTCCCAGAATTAATATTTGTGGATAATCCGATTACATCAACCTCCTGTCCAGCATCAAGCACTTCACGAATACGGAAGAATATGCTATTGTTAAAATCTTCGATGCAAATCCTGACACTCTTGGGATGAGTAAAGGACAATGATGAATGTTCTAACAAGATAATTAAAGATCGAGCAGAATCCTTGGACGGAAATGCATCCCAAAAAGCGCTTGTGGTGATGTCCTTGTCGCAACAGATTATCGAGAGTGATCCTTCTCCAGCATGCTGGTAAAACTGTTCAACATCATCTTCTGAACAGGCATCGTATCTAATTATCCTCCAATCATGAAGATATCGTTGAAGAAATGGAATGACTTCCATATGATCTGATAATACATGAACCACAGGACAGGAGTCGCCATCGAGAGCAGCATCAAAGGTTCTCATTGGCATCCATAAATGAGCCATTTGCCGAATGGAAAAACCGACACAATCAATCCAATAAAAAGGGTCAAGCCAAGACAACTTTCCATATTGAGTATTCAGTGGAGTCTGTAGAGCAGTATTCTCTACTGGAGTGGTCGTGATTGTCGATTCCCTTATCAAGTCGTCATGCATATTTTGCAATGTCTGACAAATTTGCATACCAAGTTGTTTCTGGACGTCAACATAGATGTACGGTGGAGACGTGAGAGATCGTGGCAAGGATGGATTGCCACAGCCCAACAGTATGTGAATGGCATGAGAGGGTAACAGCACCACTTGACGTTCCAAAGCTGTGTCTACTAAAGTCTGAAAGAATGTAACTGTTTGGGCCATCCCATCCAATGGTGGGGATGAACTTCCCAAATATTGTTTATTCGAAGTCGAGGGTGTCAAATCAGCCTCCAAGACAAGCCATGGGTGCGAATCTGTGGATGTCTGGAGCAGCCACTCGGAAGATATTGGAATTTGAGACCATTCATCACGATTTCTTCCTACATCCCAAAATGTGTTTGTATCTGTTCTAGCATTTTGGTAATAGCCCGTAAAGGGAAGAGATAGCAAGGGTATTGTCGAATGTTGAGTAATTTTTTGGGAAATTGTAGCTGTAACATTAGATAGTTCTTGTTCTGAACGACACCATCGCAATACTGCTCCTTTCTTGGGAGTCTTAGTCGACGATAAGAGTTGTTCAATGGCATTTATATCCTTACCAGGAGGAGGATTGGATGGAGCTTTTAGTTTTTTGGTGTGCTTCTTAACTGTGGCTCTCGTTGATTCGTCGTTAGGATCCCCCTCGATCTTCCGTAAGGACGAAAAATAGGTTCCTCCCAGGAAAAGGGCAAGGCCGACTCCAGCTAATCCAAATCGCATACGGCGCATGGCTTCTGCCAAAGGAGTTGCCAAGGCTGCCGAGGGCTGTTCCAATGTTGCAATATACTGAGAGAGGCTGCTTTTGGAGGATGAGTTTGTAAGAGAAGTAAACCGTGAAGAAATGAAGGAATTTGCAGATACTTGTTCCGCGGATAACGTTATGGAGGATGACGATGACGACGATGTGGCATCGACAGGTGAATTCCTCTTTAACCAAAGACGATTCTTATTTTCATGTCTCAATTTTTCGGCACGACTTTGTTGTTTACTCAACAGTGGAGAAGTCGGTTGTTGTGGTGAAATCGGAGGCTGCGGCGGTGATGGCGCTACCGATGATGGTTGTGGTGGTGATAGAGGGGTCTGTGAATCCTCCTTTGTGAGAGAGGACGTCGGCTTATCGACAGCAAGTGGAAAGGGCAGAGGCAATTTTTGCAACAAGAACGGACCCGGAGAAGCCCCGATCACACTCAGCGGCAATGCCATAGTTCCGTAGAGTACGGAAGATACGACCATCGACGGGATCGATGATGATTTAGGTTGAGACGACGTTTCAGTCTGGAAATGTGATAATAGCGAATATCCTTCCACAATTCCAGAGGACCATATCGCGACTACAATTCCTTCCATTGGCATGGCGGTAAACGTAACCAATGAAATCAATTTTCTAGAGTTTTATAGGATATCTCTTCCTATTAACCAGATTCCGATTCATGAAAATCCCTGATTCCATCGATAAAATACTTGTAACTAAATCTGCATCAACATGGACCATTTCCATTTCGAGGCCGTTCCTTTTCCATAGATGTTGCCAGTATACGGAAATATGAGAATGTCATATACTGCCAGGATCGTTACTATTCTTTTCAATCACATAATTAAAGACCCCCCAAAACAAACCTGTCATATTTACAAGTTTTGTGTAAGTTTTATCTGCTTGAGAACTTTATACAAATGTTGCTTTCCTTAAACACAATTTCAAGTAAGATTGACACTCCATAAAATATATAAATAGTGAAGTCATCCAAGCTTGTATTGACTTTCATTACCACATTCTTTCACAGAAATGATTGATTCAGATTTATCTGTCTGTGTGTGCCCTTTTCATTGCATAATTCTTTTTTATTCCTTGACTGATTGACTTCAAGTAACCCTTGAAGAGTATAAAAGGAAGGCAATGAAGTGAATAAATATTGTAGCTCAATACTTCTATACGATTCAAATTGGGATTGAAAGAAATATTTTCAATTTTGCCTAAAAAGAAACCTGTGCTTAAGTTTTATAAGGAGAAAATTGCTTGCCATCTGATGACAAAGCCTCATTAGTGTCGAAACCTTTTGAGCGTTGATTAAGGCCTGATCAAACTAAAATTGAATGTTTAGCTGTATCCAGAGACTAGATGTGCTGGCAGATCAAATATTTATCGCATTTTAATTGCTTAGGAACCTTTCTGACTTTGTTTTTGAAATTCCCATCAGGTACACATCAATCCTGGCGCAAGCTTCAACATGAGGGCATTATAGGAAGATGTCCAAATCTCTTTCTCGCATGTTTTTTCTCTTGCACATTCTAAATGACTTGAACAATTTTTCTACTCGAAATAGAATTGTTCTGGCATGTCTAAGGGTTTGAATACATGACTAGTCAAGCATTTTAATTGTAGCAAGACCGAGATTTTCCATTGTGATACTTCTTCCTTTTGAGTTACATGAGATTGGATCCAATTTTTATTGCAAAAATGATTGAAGTCTCTTACTTTGATTCAATAAAGCCATAGATCCAAATTATGACTTTCCTGTGTGTAGTTAGAAAAAGAGACCTTAAAGTTTACCTTACTTAGACCTCCCAAATTTCCCGCTCAATTTATAGTTTTGAACTCTTTTCTGTGTTCCAAAGTTTACCATAAATTGTGAAGAATCATAATTTGAGCAACAATTCAACATGCTTGCAAGTTTGATTCATTAAACTTTAACATAGTCATAAAGGGATTAACTCTCTGACTGCATGTAACTATTTTAAGTATTGTTTACGCTGCTTTGCTAACTAATCCATTGAAGGGTGAAAGAGAACATTCTGAGTCCTTCATTGCTGTGGCAAATAAGTATTCACTAATTGCTTGAAACCCTAGAAGCTCAGAATTCTCTCTTGACGTAATGCTTCTAGCTCTCTTGTAAACTACTTTAGCCTTCCCTCGCTTGAATTCTAATTGAGCAAATTCCACAATGGCAGCTTGATCCTCAATCAAGCTCAATAGTGAACAATCTTCATTATGCAATCTAGTAGAAGAATCCATAGTGGATTTAGATGAGGAAGATGAATGAAAAACAGGAAAGTCATTTCTAGATTGAATTTCCTTCAGGATACTCGATTCTAGTAACTTTTCATATTGATATTGATCTCTCTCTTGATGTCTTCTCCTATATCTCCTCTCGAAACTTACATCACTGTCGCTAGTGACTGTTGATCTAATGATGTCAATTGAAACGGAATTTCGTTCTTCGTGCTCGTGAGACTTTTCTGGGAAGCTATTCTGCGGTGTGCTGCTTTCCAATCGAGAAAATTGATTTAACCTGAATCGAGGACTTCCAACAACGGATTTAATCCAGAATTTCCCCCGGCAATAATCAGGCCTTCCGAAATAAAAATTCCTAATTTATTTTATTGTAAAACATTTAAGAATAAATTATTCTTTAGTGACCCCCTTAGGGAAGGAATAATTCCTCATGCTGTTGAATCAGAGAATAACTTATTGTGGAATAAGTCATATTTCATGATGAAAAACTGCTGCATCCCATAAATGTGAATTGGCTTTCAAAAAAAGCTGCATTTCCAAGTTCACAGGAAGCAACCCTTGGCGATTTTTTGTATACGCAAATCCAGAAACACTAAATTGCCTTTCACAGACATTGCTTGTAGGGCGAATGAATCGTAAGTCTATAAATTTTTCAGCTTCATGGAACTTGACCAGTTTCCTCTTCTTGATTGCTTGGAAAGCAGCTTGAAGCTCTGATGATGCCACAATATTGGCATTGGGCTCATCAGGTCCATTATCACTGTGTATGGCAATTTGCTGTAGATGACAGACACTCCGCTTTTCTTTCTTGGTGAGAGCAAACACTTCCCCTCCTGTCTGCCACCGCTGGATCTTCACAACAGCAGATTCAAATTCTTGATCTTCAACAATTTGACTTGTTGGTCCACAATGCTGCTCTAGCTCTGAATATACTGAAATTGCACAATCTAGATAATCCCTAATCATAAACATGTGCAAATCTTCATCCTGGAATGTCTTTGTTATGACATTAAGGTCATCCAAGATTTTTAGAAGAGCTATTCCTGACTGGTTTTCCGCTGGAGACAACTGAAGCTCATGTGGTACAATGTTTGACACTGAGTCAATTTTGAGCAGTTCAAAGTACCTAGATACCATTTCTCTTGTGGATGACCAACGAGTTGCATTGCATAAAAGTGGGGATAGATTTGTGTGCTTACGAAGTGCAGCTCGTCCCTTAATTGTCCGCAAAAAGCACATGTAGCCAATAATACGATCAATGAATGGGGAGTATGATGTCAGGATAGTCTTCACCCCAAGGTTCAATCTATGGCTAGCACACCCAACAAAGAACAAATTTGCCATCTTTGCAAGACTGCGATTTGTGGAACAGTTATCGCCAATAATACAAGCAACATTTGAAAACTCTTTTCCGTAAAACTGGAGAATCCCATGCATGGATTCTTTGTGAGATTGAGCATCTAGATGTTCTTCATCTGATAATGGAGCAAAGGATAGCATGGCTTGAGAGTATCCACAGGCTTGCTGGATATCAGGCCATGTTGCAAATATAGTTAAGAAGTGGGTACCATGAGAGCTCCAGCCATCAAAAACCAAGGCAAACACATCAGGTAGTGATTCCTTGATTTTTTGTTCCACACAGGTTGTTAATTTAAGCAACCCTTTCATGAGCGTTTCAACAGAAATTGGTTGCAGTTGCGTATACTTTCTTACCAATGCCTTTTCACAAAAGTTGAATGGTAGTAAATCTTTCACAATCCATTCCACCCAATGAAACAAATTTGTATCCTTCTTGCAAAAGAAATGCAAAATTGGACCACTTTCCTTTTTGCAGGCTTCCTCCAATGAATCTGAGTGTTCACGCTGAATATGATCCATCAAGTTTCCCCATCCTCTCCCTTTCTTCCTATTCTTCTTGCACTTGCATTTCCATACACCATTTTCACCTTCCGTGAAATATTTGGCAACAATATTCTTCGTACTCTCCATCCGTAGAATTTTTGACGGTCGCACCACAAATTATGCAGAAGATTCACTCCCTGTTGAATACACTATCAAATCAATCCAACTCTCTTTCTCTACCTTTGAAGGAAACACCTTCTACTATTGTCTAAATTGCAAAGTAGAAATATTGGTTACAGATGAGACTTTCTTAAAATTAATGAGTTATTGCATCGCTAATTTTTCTCATCCCCAACGGTCTCACTCTCGTTTTTGACCTCTCAATTCCAATGCTCTTCCTTCAATTCACGTATCACATCTTCATTTTCTCCTTCTATATTGATAAAATAGAAGACAAAACTTCTTTTCCAACGCTTCTTGCAATGTAATATGCTGTCTTATGCAGCTTTTCCAACGGAATATATTCCTGACTATTCCCTCGAAACAGGAATGAATAATTCTTGCTCATTATTCAATCAAAAGGAATAATTCCTCCGTCAGAAAAGTGAAGAATAAATAATTCTTTCAGGGAATAACAATAATTCCTTACTAGGAATTATTTATTCGGAGGGCCTGGCAATAATGATGATCAGCATTTGACTTTGAAAGGGTTCCCTTGACTTTCCCTGGCACACTTTCGCACTGTAAATTGTGTCCCTTTTGTTCGTGATGCACTGAGAATTCAGTTATATTGGGCATGGGATGCAATGTAATTGGTGGAACCTTCTTGAAAACCCGCCATGTATCTGAGTCGTTCATTTGTAGAAAATAATAGTAATAAGCGCCTGTTATTGATCAATCAGAAAGGAATTTTGTCTCGGAAAAGTTCTTTGAAGCGTGACGTGCAATAATGGCAGGAGAAGAATTCTCAACCGAAATTCAAGTTGATTTTCCATTAGAAACTACAAAAACAATCATTGGGAAACTTTACTTAGGAAATTAGAGGGGTTCACAAACTATACTTTTATTTAAGGTAATGAAAATGGATGATAATAGTTACAAGGTTTCATTCGGATCATTCTTAAGGAAAGAAGATTCACGAAACGACATAGGCATAATCTTCTTATGTTACTTACGAATTTTCTTTCTATCAATGACGATTCCTCCCATAGAAACGCCATTTAGAGTTTCTTAAGTGTACAACTTGTTGTTTTAAAATTCCCAACAGTCTTTCAAGAGCGTGTGTTCCTAACTCTGTAATCCACTTATTCAGCAGCTATGTGCGCACTGAATGTTTCTGTTTGTGCTTGGCAAAAATAGCACTGGTGCTATTTACACTTGCCATATGATTTCGCAATTGCAAATCGGTGTTTGAAAAACATTTTACAAAAGTCGCTTGGTTACCTAAGGCTTGCAGAATCCTAAGAGGGAATCATGTGTGACGGTACTTTGGTATTGCACCAGCGACAAATTTTTCAGCAGTAATCCATGCATTCCTTTTCCGGAGTGTTGTTGTATAATCCTAATACAGTCGCTTTTGAATTTCCGAGCATTGTCTCCACACGAGTCAATTAGTGGCACTAGTAAATCAACGTAGCAAAGTGAGTTAGAACCTATAGTTAATATATATTACTCTGAAGTGAAATTGTCTAGCATATTTAAAAGTACAATTGAGGATAGTGACAGATAAGGATTGCAATGATGTGCTTACAGTATGTTTAAGTGAACAAAGATTTATAAGGATGAGTCCGCATAGCATTCCAACATTCAATGGGGATCATCAAAAATGTTAAATTTGGTGGAGGAAGTTCATGGAATACTGTTATCTTGCAGGTTTTGTAGATGCAATCAATGAAGTAAGGGACCCCAACCTAACAGAATCACACCCAACTCCATTTGATTTGGACATAGACATTGTTGCGATTGCACTTGACTTTGAGCTTAAGGAATCCTAATTGATATGTTACATGCATTGCCAAAGGAAGTGAACTTACCTTGTTGGATCTGGAAAATGTGCTGGGACAGCATTACAGACAAATCAAGAGGCCAAAGGGTCAAAATGAGTGACCAATCATTGCCCGGATACAGGTTCTGAAAGAGCTGAAGGTAAAAACAAGGAAAAACGATTGTAAAATTTGCATTTACCGTGGAAAGACAGGACACAGAGCTGCGCAATGTTAGCATAAAGAAGAGAAGAAAGATACGCAACCAGCTGGATTCAAGTCAATGGGGAACAAGAATGAGGCAGGAACATTAGCAAATATGGATGCTTAACTCCTTCTGGAAACAATGGATGAATCACTAGAATACTAGCCAGACATTCGTATAGCAAGGTATAAGTATTTGATTTATATCTGGAGGAATCAATCACAACTTCTGGTAACAATACCTTAATTGGTGCTGATGAAAGCATGTCCAATGACCTAAACCTTTAAAAATATGATCAAGCAATGAGACACCAGAAAGAGAACAGTTGATCAAAGCTGTTGAAGAATAGTGTGTTTGGAAGCCAATTGACAATAGTGAAAGTACAAGGAAGGGGGTTATTTTTACGTTGAATGGTACCATCTATGGATTTAAGCAGTCACATGTGCATTTGGTCTGAAATATTGCAAGCACTATATACAGGGGGAAGCCCTGCATGCATTTTTATTTGTGATGAGAACTGATTGACATTATACCTTTCATGGGTGGAAGTATAAATAATTGTCAGCAAGGGATCTGAGGATTGATCTTTGATTATTTAAAGAAATATTTCAATTGTGACAATGTCAAATGGAATAAACTGAGGAGAAAAGAACCACAAAGATGCTCCGTTGTGGATGATTTACACATGATTCCGGCAATAAAGAGAAGAATATTTCAAGGTGGAAAAGAGGAAAATATTATTGGAAGTTATGAATTGAAGAGAAATCAAACGGCAGTAGGTAGTGTGAAATATCAAACAAAATGGAAAGGTCCTGATATGGCAGACAAATCTGGTTTGAGAACTATCAAGATTTGTTATAAGTGCGCGCAAATCACATGTGAAGCGTTGAATGCAGTGATGCTGTGCAGCTTGAGTACTAGAAGAAGGGGATTAGCCAGAAGGTATTTTGAATGGTCAACATCAAGATATGCTTTTAGATAGAGAGCAATTTTGATTCTGGTTATGCGAAGAATTAAGGGAAACAAATTAGTGTGAACGGATTAGGAGCCTTTTTGAACACAGCTCCTGTTAGTGCTAAGAGTAAGATGCAGGAATGCGTTGCGTTGTTGGTGAGGAAAGCAGAGTTGGCAGCCGCATCACTGCGTTCAAGGAATGCTATTTGTCAAAAGGTTTTTGAATCAGTCATATTGAGAGCCAAGTTACCAATAACACGTAAACTGGACAATAGAGGCGCAAAGGATATAATCAGCAATTAGAGTGCTGGTGTTCAAAGGCGGTACATATAAGTTAAGTAGCTTTATTTGAGAGTGTTTAAACAAAACGCTTTAGCGATAGTGGAGTAGATTCGTTCGGAAAATAATTGCAGTGAATCATAACCAAAAACTTGAGTAGCGTCGCACATAACAAACATGTCAAGATGTTTTGCGGTGAAGACACGGGTAGTGATGGAATTAAGTAGTGGAAGGTGTCGGGAGTAATGTATATTTCTCATAATGTCGGTTTTAAATTCCCTTTCAGAGTCTCTACACAAGTCTATTTTGGTACAACTGAATTGGGAATATGACCGAATCAGATTAGTAAAGTTAGTTATGGAAATAAGTTACAATCTTTTTCTAACGTGAATTAACCAGCCTATCAGTTATTGTGCATACCTTTCACTCCTTTCGGAGGGCAGCTGTGTCGTGATTTTGTTGAGACGGCGTGTCAGTCTGGAAGTGAGATAGTGGCGAATAACTTTCCACAATTCAAGAGGACCATATTGCGACAACAATTCCTTCCATTGGCATGGTGGCTAACTTAACAAATTCTTGGGTTGTATGATATCTTCTTTGGACGCATTCAATTAACGATATTCCGAAATTTTGAAATTCCTGATTCCTTCCTTTGGTTACGAAATATGCAGTGCCAGGAGTGCATAAGTTAGGGATGACTAATGTAACGTTACATTTTTACATCACTGACAAAGTCTATTGATCTTGTTTAAAGAAGAGTTGCTGAAAAGCTATGATGCAAAATGAAATTTCTATTGTTCTGTATAATTAAACGTTGAAAATCACGATTAGGAAGCGGATTTATTGTGCCAATATCTCCTATTACTCGTGATAGGTATATCTTATATGGTAACATGAAAAAAATGACAGCAGTTTCTAATGAAATTTGACATAGTTATTAGATTTGTTTATAATGTAAATATATATATATATTTATATTTAGGCTTTACATTTTCCTTAGTCACTTATGGAACAAAGAGGGTTGACTTTAGTCATTCTTTTAGAAATGTCAATTACTATTTTCTCTGTAGCTTAACGGCTTGGCAAATTGACACTACTAATACCACTTTCCTTAAGGTATTGTAGCTTTGGCCAGATAAAAAGTGTGTAATGTCCATTTCTGTTTTACAAGTTCCATGATCTACATATGCATGATGACAAATTTTATATCATGCATACTTGCAGCAATACACATAATGTATTTGAGGATCAAGATACCTTAGATGCTAAAAATTTCTTTCAAAACTAAAAATAATTACAATTCTATAGTAGAATTATTCTCCCTTCTTATTGGAATGGATGTCTTTAGATTTAGGGAAGGCTTTGACACTTGACAAAGCCAATACACACTTTTCACAGCTGCTTTGAGCAACCATTACTAATCTTGAATTTCTATGGACAGAAGTCAACCTTGTACCACTTGAACAGTAGTGGTGGATAAAAAATATTAGTTTAAATTTTAGACCCAATAATTCATTTTAAATTGAATTTAATTCTTTTTCGAGCAGCG
This sequence comes from Fragilaria radians, assembly GCA_900642245.1. NCBI lineage: Eukaryota > Bacillariophyta > Fragilariophyceae > Fragilariales > Fragilariaceae > Fragilaria > Fragilaria radians. The sequence continues at coordinate 8,751 of CAAAJI010000073.1, read as the reverse complement.
GGAGAAACGATTTGGGATTATGGGACTAAATTTCTTGGTAGTTAGCATTGATGTCGGTGATCCTATCGCTCTCAAATCATGAATTTAGCTGTGAGAAACTTAGGCTGGAGTCAGAGACCATCGAGTATTTAACAGCGTGATGAACCTCGCGATTTGGCTGAAACGATTGCTGTGCTCCTTTTACAGGAAGATTTTCACCCAACCTAAAATCATATTTGACAATTATCTCGCTTTCAGCTTTCTTCGTTGTGATAGGTGAGGGTACAAATGTCGATGATGGGATCACAGGGGAAGAAGTAGATGTGCTAGACAAAAGTTTCTTTCGTCCAAGTAAGCAGGTTGCAATGTTTGCTAAGATATATTCCTAAATCATTTTATGATCTGGGTATTCCAAAGGCCATATTTTGCTTCGGTTGTCAATTTGTGGTTTAAATTTTGTTGATCAATGAAGAACAAAATCAAATTTCGAATATTTCTCAAGACTAAGTACAAGCAATACAGCTGGTACTCGACACCCTAGCATCAACACTCTGAAAAAATATCTTGACAACATTTTTGCAATCATACAGACAGACTATCTTTTAACTCCATACTTAATCTGCAGCATCATGGACGATTTCTATTTTGAGGCTGCTTGATTGCTCTTTCCTTTTGGCTTCCTTATTAATTGCCACTCTGCGCAAATATGAGAATGCCGTATTCTTCCATGCTCAATCTAGCCAGTTACTGTTCTTTGTTTGGAAAGACGCCGATGATATACATGGAATCTTTGCAAGCTCTCTCATGGATTTATACATCCGCCTGATAGAGAACGCCTTGCAATGCTGCTTACCTGATATTCCATAACTTCTGTATTCACCTTCTCTAGTTAAGTCATTTGAGCTACTATTTGAATTCATTACTACATTTTAAATCACAGGAATGTTTCTATACGATTAAGCAATCACTTTTGCAGCAACTCTAGTCTAGTTCATTGCACTGCAGATGTCTGTCAGGGGCCTGATTTATCCTGTTGGTAACATTAGCTTACAATTGACCAATAAACTTGTGTTTTATTCCATATTCAATTGTGTGAATGCTTAGTGTGATACTGATTGGGCTTACAACTCTCACATCCCGCACTGCTAACGTTGTCTTAAGGGTGCTTCCTTTATCGCATGTATGGGAATTTTACAATAGCTAAAGCTATAGGGAATTAATTATAATGGGAATATCTGGAAGTTTTTACATGTAGCCAAGGCACTTTAAAGTATTACTAGGATTGTGAAAAAAACTATTTCACGCTAGAACTACTTGCTCTACGGTGAGATATAGAAATAGCACAATGATAAAATATAATCTACTATTAGATTTCATTATTCATTAAGCTTGTGTAAACTTAGATCTATTATCAGGGAGACATTTTTGATCCTTCTCAAGAGATGTTGGTGAACTCTCTTGAAGAATTTGATCTTGTTCTAAAGCTCCCAACTGTTTAGACAAGTCTCTTTAACTTGTTCATTAGGACAAGCTGGTGGTCAATAAGGATAAGTTAGTTTAGCCTTTAGACTCTTTTGCTATTAGAGAGCTAACTCTGTAATTAGATCTAAATATAGATCATTATTATAGCCGTCATAGATTGGATACGCTGCTGGCTTGTATGATAATACTTTCCATATATAAGCAATATTTAATCTTCACTAAGTTTAACTTATGAATCATTTATCATAATTGAACGTGGGATAGAATTTAGTAGGATAGTTTAATTGTAACTACCTATAGCTACAGGAGGAATTATAAGAATATTTTGAATCAACTACTATTTACTATGCACTAAAGGGACAGGACGTCTCCTTACACCGGTACATGCACACATCTCCTAGTTTATATTTTGCTATGAAACTGTTATTGTTTACAACCTATTGTGCTAGGGATTAGCTTCTTGGTCCTTCAGTGAAGGCAGGTCACAATTGTTTATCTTGTTTACCTGATTGATCTTTTATGAATCCATTTTTCAATTTCCGTTAGGGGAAAAATAAGGGGAATCATCATTGAGCGTAATGACAATTGAAATACTGGAGGGGGGATAAGTATCTTATGGGATATATGTTAGCAAGTCATCTATTCAATTGAATCTAAGCACTTGAGTGATGAAGTTCAACAAAAGTTGCACTAAAAAGTTGTGTTTACTCAAACTAATCGTTACTTAATCGATGACTCACACAATCTTGAATTTCCTAATATCCCTAATGAATGACCTAAACGAATAAAAACTAAAAGAATTGAACGTGAGGGAGATCTCTCCAATAGATATATTTCTGACTTGATGAATGGATTTTTCCTCAGCAGTGATTTAATTAATAATCACTGAGTATAATGACATTGTGAATTGTGGAGGTAAATAAAGGGCAAATTCAAACTTAGTTTTCCTATCATTGAGAAATGCGTTTTTACCTGAGAGGACAAAAAGGTGCATAAATTGAGTTACATTACAAGGTCCTTATCAGTTTGATTCATTTGACGTTTATACTTTGTTAAAGATATTAACTCTCTGAGTACAAGTCAACAATTTAGGATAAAAAGGTCGGCATGTTTGATAACCCTTATGCTGCTTTGCTAACTAGACCGTGACCGGGTAAAAGTGAACGTTCTGAGTCATTCCATGCAGTGGCAAATAAGTTTTCACCAGAAGCTTGAGCCCCTAAAAGTTCAATGTTCTCTCTTCGGGCTCTTCTGTTTAAGCTACTAGCTTGCTTGTAAACAACTTTAGCCTTCCCTTGCTTGATTTCTAATTGAGCAAACTCCGCGATGCAAGCCCGATCCTCAATCAAGCTTAATAGTGAACAATGTTCATCAAAAAAGTTAGTAATAGAATCCATAGCATAGTTAGATGAGGACGAGGAATGAAATACAGGAAATTGATTTCTAAAGGAACATTCCTTCAGGTTACTCGATTCTGGAAACTTTTCGAATTGATATTGATCAAATTGATCTCTCTGACGACTTCTTCTGCATCTCCTCTCGAAACTTATATTGCCTTCATATGCGGCTAAAGATCTGTTGACGTCAGTTGAAACGGTATTTCGTTCTTTGTTCTTGCGAGAATTTCCAGGGAAACTATTCTGAGTTGCGCCGCTTTCCAGTCGAGAAAATCGATTAATTCTTAATTGAGGACTTCTAGCAACTGCTTTTTTCCACAGTTTTCTCCAACAATTATGATTATCAGCATTTGACTTTACTAGGATTTCCTTAACCCTTACTGGTAATATTTCGCAAGGTAAACGGTGACTCTTTTGCTTGTGGTGCTCTAGGAAACCATGCATATTGGGCACGGGTAGCAATGTAATTGGTGGAACTTTCTTGAATAAGAGCCAACTTTCCGACTCGTTCATTTTCTTGACAAGAAGAAAATTATTGAGTTAAGTGCCTGATATTGATGATTGACTCGGGACTGTTCTTTGAAACGTGACACACAATATGTGTAGGAGAAGAAATTCTCAAGCGAAATCCAAAATTGATTTTCCATTTCATTCAATTTTGGTTAAGGCGAGAAAATTTAATTATATCATTGGGAACCTTAACGTATTGCTTACGACATTATGGGGGCTCACAAACAATCCGAAGGGCAATCTAGCCAATACATTAGTAAATTTGTTCTGTACCTTTCATTCATTTTATTCTAACGGAGAAGAAGATTCACGAAACGACATCGGAGTAACCTATATTGGTTACTTAAGAAAATTTTCTCATCAATGACGATTTTTGGAGTTTTCTTAAGTATGCAACTTTTTGTATTAACTATTCTCAACATTCCGTAAAGTGTGTGTACAGCTAAGTTGGTAGTCTACTTTTTCAACAGGTTTGTGTGCACTGAGTAACAGTGTTGCTATGTACGCCTGACACACGCTTTCGCAATTGCAAATCTATGTTTCATTTCATAGCATGATGTCACTTACGTCAACCCTTATATAGAAAGCATCATGTGTAAAGATTCTTTAGTATTGCGCCAGTAACACTGATTTCAGCAATAATTTATTGCCTACCACACTTTTTGGACAGCGATTGTGTCATGCAAATACGATATTCGAATTAATGACCTGACGATCATCAGCATTATTAAAGGAATGGTAAATTTTGATCTAGTCTGATTATATTATCATTAAAAAAGCGTTGCTTACTGGCACATTCTCTGCATAATCTATCACTGAATCAAAACGTATAGTTCTTTAAGAATGTAATTCGTAATGCCGCATCAAGATATCGACACACAGATTGAAAAATAGAAAACAAATTGAGTGAAAATGCCAGAAGCTGAGAACTTGCCAGAAAGCTCACATCATGCTACTTCAGCGCTGATGAATACACCTATTGTATCGACGGTACCTTGTAGGATCAAGATTGGAAAACAAAATTAGACGATGATCAAGAATTATGAATCAGTCATGTCAAAATTCTAATGAAACAATCTAGTAATATCAATACAAATAGGAAATTTGTCTTGGCATTCTGCTTCAATTATAAATGAGAGATTAATGAATGTGGTCATGAAATGTTTTGTATTCTTGAAGATCACTATTGTCGTACTCGTATATGTTGTAGCACATTCACTTCTTTACTTTGAACAGTGCTTGCTGAGAGAAAATCTGAATAGCTCTATTCAACAGACAATGGATCATTCATGACTATGCAAACTATGGAATACCACATCCTTTCTTTGGAATCTCTGAGTGGGGCCATACCGAATATTGAAGTACATGCAGGATAATTCTATTGCAAACAAGTGCACTGTATGGATGAGACATAGTAACTTTGACAAAACTGTTTTATCTCTCCTGGAAAGTATTGCACAACCCCCCATTTGTAAAGATAATCATTCAATTCTTCTTTAGAAATATTTTTAGAGTCTCTGTATTTTGTTGTCATAAAAAGGAACATATCTCCCCGATACACAGATACATGTCATAGCCTAGTGATTGCTCTATAGCCTGATCATTTCTTATCATCAGAGAGGTGTCTGTATATAGAATATTTTCTGGCTAAATTATATGACAAGATACGTTGTTTACCCCAATTTTCTACTTAATTGATACTTCAAGATATGATACTTGCCCCCAAGGTCATGCTTAAGCTTTTGGTTTTTTTCAGAATATATTGAATGAATTTTTGAAGAATTTCAACTTGAGGTGTTCTGGTTTCTCCACCTAGCCAAGATTTATTTTTGAAGAATGTTTGTATCTCTAAAACAATGTAACTTTAGCTTTCTATATTGAAAAAAAGAAAACAGAAAGAGCGTTAGGTTTCCGTGCAAGCTTGAAATTGGATATTGTATACATATCAAAAATAGAGTTTGAGTCTAGCAAGATTCGCATCATATGAATCATTGCAACTTTTATTCGTTTTCCAATGCACCTTATTGAGTGATTTGTTCTCTGAAACTTTCAAAATATTTGATTAAGCTGTATTCTTCAATTTATTGACTGTGATATGTCAGTCAGTTCGGATATGGCTTGACCAAGAACAAGTAAGCCGTGGTACTTTCCCGGTATCTGGTTGGCAGCATTTAGATCATCACTGACACTTTAAGGAAGAGGCAACTTGGAGCTGCATTCAAAGATGAAAACAAGACTTTATTGCTTCTTTGTCGGCTGGAAGCTGAAAATTCCCTCATCAGATGGATGTGTTTGTATTTGATGTTTTATCTCTATTTGACATCTATTCATTGTATTGGTGTTTAAAGTAAATGAATTTTCTGGCTACTGCATTCACTACGGTTCTCATGCATTTCTGTTCTCGTTTTTACTTTACACCCCCTTGTAACACTCTTAAAAAAATAAAGAGCCTAATTTTGGGGTAGGAAACACTGACGAGTATTTTGTGTATCTCTATCTATATGTAGTCCAAATATTGTTCAAGTACGAAAGTCGATCGACGACAACTGATATTTGTGCCTCTGCTTTTCTCTGCTGCATCAAGAAAGTTCTGTTCCTTCTACTCTTCCTACCTTACGCAGCAGTATTCAATGGGTCCACTTCGAGAAGGAACGTCCAAGCCAACCTATCATTACTTGTATGGATCGACGACGGTTGATGAAACTCCACCATCTCCTCAAGTGTCGGAAACGGATATTTTGTTTGGTGAATTCTTAGTTGGAACAGACAATGAAGGGGAAACTCCCAATAGTAGCAGCCGTGACTTACCACAATTGTTAATTTGGAAAGATGGAGATAGAAGCAATGGTATAGATATTCCAAGAGGTGGCGAACTTCAAACGTTGGCACCCAATGGTAGAATGAAACACATTAACAAACCAACAACATCAAACTGGTGTGGTTCTCTTCCATCGTTTTCATGCTTTGATGCAAAAGGAACTCAACGTGTCCTAAGGATCATTGTATTTATGGTTATGATGATTCTCATGATCATGTTAATTGTAGTGCTAAAGCCAAAACGGAGAGTCTCTATGAATGGCATTGGAAATAATGGGGGGCTGGCTCCAATCTTTCGTATGCCCTTCCCGATCGTCGATAGGGCTGATTATGGCGATCCGGCCTCGAAGATAATCCTTCCGGATTTGTTTGATCTAAATTTATTATTTGATGCTACGACATCCAAAGGAGCCACATCTCCCTCGAATGAAATACCACTGCTAAAAGTACCATTTCCGACTGGAGCATTCTGGACCAATCTTGTTATGGCACCGGATGCACTGGGATTGTCGTATCCCATTGTTACCTATCCCTATGCATTCAAATGGTCTAACTCTCTCCTACAAATTTCCTATCCTGCGATGAGACGGATGATGGATAACATTTCCATAAGAGATGTATTTGAACCAGATTTGACTCTCGGGTCAGTCGACACGCCTTACAAACGTCATGTTACCAAATTTGATCCTCTTAGCGTCACATTACGATTCCGTACGAATGAAAATGAAAGTGAAAGTTATTGGGAGACATATCTAGTCCATGGGATGCCATACGTAACAACAAAATATGTGAAATCAAGACCTGTTATTAAGGCTCTATCCACGTTTGAAAAAATATTTTGCTCTCTCGATGTTAGCGCTGTCAATATGGATGACTCAGAAAGTGGAAACAGTGTGACTTCCAAGTGGGGTCCATGCTTTCCAACATCGGTACGTTGAAGTGAAAACTTTCGTTGACAAAAAAATTTCAATTTTGAACTGATGCAATATGCAGGTCACTTCAACACCAATTCTTTCTCTAAAGGGCCAACGATTCCTTATAGTTACTCAAGAAAATAAAAAATGGATCGTATTTGCATCTGAAACTATTGAGTTCTCCTTTGATTCTCGAATCCGTACACAAATAGTAGCAGCTACGAGCTTCTCGGGTGTTCTCCGCTTTGCTTTGATCCCCCCTACGAGTATCTCGCCGAATGGGAAAGCTAAAGTGAACGATGCCTCAACTGACCTGATGCAAGTCTTTCAGTCAACAGGATTCAAAACGTTAGTCTATCATTCCGGGGTTTACCCAATTGGAGGTAAAGTGAGCTGGGAATTCAGTGAGGCCAACGTTGTTCCGTCCACCAGTTCTAGTACATGGAAGACTGTGAAAGGAATTTCGTCATCCTCTAGCTCAAATACAGCCAGAAAACGAAGTATTGGAACCATTCGTTTTCAATATGAAACGCAAAAGATGAGTCCCAGCACAAAAGAACGACTCGATCTTTTGATGCTTGGACTTCCTCATCATGCTGACGTATTGGATTCCGATTATATCCTAACAGATAAAGTATTCGATCTTCAATATTGGTGTATCAAAGGAAAGATGATTCCAGTTGTGGGGACTACATGGTCCTACGATGAGGTCCTAACAGATACTCAATTTGATGTTTCCTCTGACTGGAATTTTAATGACGCCGTTATTCGTCATATCCAAGAAAGTATCGAAACTGATAAATACCTGTTTCTTACGACAAAAACACTTAATATATATGGATATGGGAAACAAGTCGCTAGGTTGGCGCAGTTGGCTCACATTTCTCAAGTCATCGCCAAGGAAGCCAACGTTACGTCTCAAAGTGGAAACGAAATTACCAAGATTCTATACAACTCTCTTGCAGATCTATTCGATGGAAAGATAGAAGACGAGCTAGTCTATGATGCAAAGTTTGGTGGTATTGTGTCCAAAAATGGATTACTTAATTCAGATGAAGACTTTGGAAATGGACGCTATAACGATCATCACTTTCATTATGGGTACGTTAAGAATGTTGTTTTTCAATGTATGGAGTTCTTGAATAGTCCTCTTACCAAAAATTCCTTTTCAGGTACATTCTTTATGCAGCTGCGATTTTGGGCCATCTGAATGCCACATTCGTCAAGCAATATAAAACGCAAGTAGATAGTTTACTCTACGACATTGCCTACGTGGGTAACATCGATTCCTCCATCGTTGATGACGGTGTCTTTTTTCCATTCACTAGGTACAAGTCATGGTACGACGGACATTCATTTGCTGCTGGACTATTCCAGCAGGGGAATGGAAAATCTCAAGAGAGCACCAGTGAAGCAATCAATGGGTATTATGGAGCGTATCTTTGGACGTTAGTAAAAAGTAATATGTTGGAAACCGACGTTTCGGTAGAAGTACGTGACTTTATGAGACTTCTCTTGGCAACCGAAATACGAGGTACCAAGACGTATTGGCAAATGACGCCACCTCGTATGGATCAAAATGTATCAAAACAAGATGCGACACCTCAACGATACGACGCGTCATTTACACGTAATTATATGGTGGGGAATCT